>JAKCPI010023694.1:0-26574 GCA_023213315.1 Euborellia annulipes | reverse complement strand
AAAAAAAAAAAAAAAAAAAATTGAATATGTATATAACACAAACACACCTGCAAAATTCAATAATCATAAAGGAAGAAAATTAATTCCCTTCGGTGAGACTTTTTAATGAACGGCTTCGAGGAGCCTTTTGACCTCTTCGCTAACCCCAAAGGTGCGCAAAATGGAGGCCCTTCTATTAATTATATAGTCCTAACCAGTTATCAACTTCGAAAAATGTTCCTCAATTATTATTAGTTCGCACATCTTGATTGAAGATGTATTTTAGCGTGGGTTTCTAGGTGCAGCCACCGATCTTTTAAAGAAAATAAATATTTTCAAAGAAAAGTACTTCTTAATCATCATTTTTAAGTAAAGAAATTATAAAGATTGTTAGGTGTATTATAACGTTTTTGACCTATGCAAGAAGGTATACAAATTTTACCTGAATAGTATAGTCTATGAGTGGGGAAAACGTTAAATGAAAGGCCATATTACTTTTATGAAATAAAGAGAAAAATTCACCGATTATTCAAATCTTTATTATGAAGTAAAACTCGATAATCCGATTATCGTACGCTAAGAGACCAGAATTTTAATTTGTATTTAACAATTCCAGGTAATAATTAATTATCGACAATTTTAAAGTCGAAACAGCCCAAGCCTAAAATTCAACTCTCCCTATAAAATCATTTTATTTAAAAAAATTTATAATAAGAAATATTGATATAATAAAAAATATAGCCTAATTTAAATCATTCTTTATTAATGCTAATTCCCCTATGTGGAACCAAATTATTACTCCCATTATTCTTGTCTTGAATGCACCACTGTCTCTGCTAATCCAAAAACTTTAGGCCCCTCTTAACAAAATCCTGGGATCGCCACTGCCCGAAGAAAAATGATTAAAAATGATCGAGGGATATACACGCCCGCAGCAGGTCTGCATAGTGAACCTTGAGGGACACACAGGTATATACACGTCCACTCCCGGGACACAGACAGGGGGACACACGCCCGCACGAGGGACATATTTTTCTTCTGGTCACTTTCGATCTACTATGTGTCCCTGGTGCGGGCGTGTGTGTTCCTGGTGTGTGTCCCTGGTGTGGACGTGTATATCCTTGTGTGTCTCTCAAGGTTCACTATGCAGACCTGAAGGGGGCGTGTATATCCCTCGATCATTTTTAATCATTTTTACTCGGGATTTGATGCTATTTGTGTTCTATTCGCTAAAAAATTACTTAGGTCACGACACGCGAGCGAAATGTATACTTAAAAAAAACACTACCAAATTTTATTAACTACCACCATATAACCTGTTTCATATAAAAAAAAAAAAAAATTACATTAAAAAACATTTAAGGCAACTTTAATTAGCCTTCATATTTTATTGTCTAAGCGAATTTAATATCAATATATTTCAAGGAGGAAGAAAGATTCTGGGACGATTATGGTTAGAGAGAGCAATTTCGTCTCTCTAAAATTTATTTTATCTTCACTTCATGACCCAGAGCAGGAGGCAGTCAGTCGAAAATGAATATTTGCATATTTTAACTTCTTGTCACCTGATAGTCCAATAAATTTAGACCGAAACTTTGTGAAGTCAGAGAGTTGTATTGGTATTGATGGGGATGATGCTCCCCTATTGCTGCCGCCACCTTCTGAAAGTCCTTGGTTTTGAAGAGGGGAAAATTATTTACTTCTCAATTTGACCCATATAGCTATCTATATATCTTTGAGAATAAGAAACTCTTTTTAATTATTGCTCTTGTTAATTACATTTAATTTTATTATATGAATTGATCTTCTTGAGAGAAAAGCTGACAAGGTAATAGATCCAAAGCAAGCAATTTGTAGTGACATCCATTAGGTGTCTAGTGTAAAAGCGGTTGGAGGGTGTTTTGTTTCGATAAAGACCCGACAATACTGCGGTTTTGCGTCTCATTCCATTGCACTAAAGCAAGCAAACCAACAACGATCGAAGGGTGCAAAGGGGTGAGTAATTAAACGCTCTCCCCCTTTAGAGACGAAGTAAGAAAAAGCATGTCACAGTCAGGACGAGATTATTGTCTTGTTGTTGTTGTTGTTGTGCAATAACATTGAAAGAGCTTAGAGATAGAGAAAATTACCCTTTGACCGAGGGATGAAGTCAAGTTTGTTGAGGGTCACAGAAACAATCGTCTCTTCATTGTACAGATATAGCTGAAAAGTCCTCGCAAGGTTCAGGATGAAATTCAAATTTTAATCTATTTAACTCTTTACTAATAACATAGCTTTAAAACAAAAATGTCATTCATGACATTGACATAACATTTAAGAAAAAGAGAGGAAGAGAAATGAATTAGTAGGATAAAAAAAAATTAAAACAGATAAAAATAAATAACGATTACATGAATGGAAATTCTTATCAGAAAATTAAACCAAATGACTGAGAGAATTGAGAAAAAGTTTTTTTATTTGTTTGTTTGTCTCTGATATTTGTTAACGAATTTCAATATCTTTATGCAATGATTGTAATATATTTATGTCCAGTCAGAGAAGAACATTGAAATAGTGTGTAATGAAGATTCTTAATTCAAAAAGAAAATCTCTTCGAATTTTTAGAAAATGTAATAAAAATGTTCTTTACATTTTACTCTTTGAGAAATTCCTTTATCTAAATACCAGCCGCACGGCAAGGATGCTCTCTTCTCTAAAATATAAAATCTATATTCATCTTTTAATATTATTTATGTCATTATGGAGCTATATTTTATATTTTATTAAGATCGCTTGAGAAAAAAAGGAGAAAAATTATAGTGTACACTGCGTGTGACTCAAGTTAGTGCTTTATTATAGTAAGAAGACCCTATAGATCAGGAGTTCTTAAACTTGTGTAGTTAGCTAACCCCGTATTAAACTTTTTTTTTTTCGCGGACCTCTATACATACAAATAATAAAAATAATTTTTTAATTATAGCCAAATACGTAAATACTAGGGTCCGATCGAAACAAGATTTTCAGCCTAAACCGTAACCGAAACCGAAACTTGTATTTCCTATAAAATTTTTTTTCATTTTACCTTTTTTTTTTTGAATTTTTTTTTTCCCTTCTGTGAAAATCATTTTATCTTTTTTTTTAGGGAGACTAAATTTTTTTTCTCCCTCAAGTGCAAATCATTTGGCCTTTTTTTTTTGCATGCGAGTCCTCATCACATTTTTTCAGACTCTGGTTTCGGCCGGCCGAAAGTTTCGGCTACTTTTTGGCCGAAACCGAAACTACGGCCGAAACCATGATTTTTGGCCGAAACTGGCCGAAACCGTAACCGAAACCGAATATTCGGTCGGTTCCTAGTAAATACATAATACAAACATTTTTTAACTAGAATTGTTTCGCGGAACCCCAGCAACCACTTTGCTGACCCCTGGAGGTCCGCGGATTAGGGTTGGTAGATTCGGAGGCTGAATAGATTTTTGATTCGTTGATTTTCGATTTTTTTTACAAAAAATGTTGCGTTGTGCTCATATGTTAATTTTAAGGTTCTGCCTGCGATTTTCAAGCGGTTTGTGGAACAAGGAAAATAGAAAATTGAATTAATGATACCCAATCAATTAATTTAGTCTTTATAACTTGTAAATTTTAACAAATTCAGAGAACCAAACATCAGCTTTTATATTTCTTAAAAAGCCAACTTGTCTAAATGTGGACCTGATATGCGGTTCCGCAACTGAGTAGCAATAATTCCTGCATGTGAGAAAAGCTGCTCACAAGGTACAAAAGTTTTTTTTTTTTTTTTTTTTTTTTTTTGGAATGGGTGCATAAGGTCCGAAGACCTATAATGACCAATAGTCACATGCTGCCAGGAAGAAAATAAAAACAAAAGGAGAAGCATAAAGGGGAAACTCAACTGCGGGAACTGAGAAGATGCCTGGTTGAGGTTAGACTTGAAAGTCTGAAGATTGTAGGTTTTGGTGAAGATAGACGCAGCTTGCACGGTCCAAGCGCCAACACGGCCGTCGCGCGCGAAAATTCAAATTAACTTCTAATAAGTAATATCGAAAATCGGCCGTCAAAAAATCGATTTTTTCGATTTTTTCAAAACACTGAATCGATTTAAGTTTGAATCGAAAATCGACGCTGAAAATCGATTTTCAAATAAAATCGAAATCGAATCCACCGAACTTACCGCGGATCACAGTTTAACACAGTCACCCATGCTATAGAAAATGTTATTAAATTTCTTATCTAAGTATATTTATTTATAATAATAATAATGTAATAATTTATTTTTTACAATTCAATTCATCGATTAAAAATTTATTCATTTCAAAAAATTTACAGTAATGTAGCTATTAAAGGAATTTTTTTTTTAAATTAGCCTATATTAAAAAATTCCTTTTGTTTTTAAATATTTCCCGTTCAGCATTTCCTGCCTCCTGAGTTCATTGCCACATAAGACATAAATTGTTTTATATATTTGTTTCTGCCAAATTCTTTTTCATCGAAATTTTTCTAAAATGAAAAATAATATTAATATTAAAATGGCAGAATGGAAGAGACATTCCTATTAAATTTAATAAATAAATATAATCAATCTATGAAGTAATATTTATTAAAGAAAATTGCTGAAAAAAAAGATACTACCAAGGGTAGAATCACAGAAGAAATTTAGAAATTTTATATAAAAGCCCTTGGGTAATAGAGAAAAGTAAAAATAGATAATTTATAATAACTCACCCATGGCACTTCATAACCTGATATTTCTTCAAACAAACAAACATGTTTGTTCCAGAATTGTTTGGACTGACGAGGACATCCCCAGAGTCCCTCATTGGTAGTGTAAAATAGGAGGGTCCCAAGAATCATAATCTTGAGTATATTTCCTGTAAACAAATACACTAAACTCAAAATCAAATGTTCCACATATAAAAAAATATTAGAGATCTACCGGGAAACTCAAAAAAAAATTTCTTCTCTCCTATATTAAGGAGAAAAATTTAAAAACTCAGTAATATTTAAGGCTAAATAGTTCAGCACTCTTGCAAAAAATGGGAGGCTAGTCTAACAGCCGGCATTGTCAGGTCACTTATAAGCCTATATTTAATCAATGAAAATCAATCAAATGCATGAGATTAAATATAGCTAGAGCACTAAAGATACCTCTAGTGCAGTGGTTCCCAACCGGTGTGTCCCGGCACCCAATGGTGCCGCGAGAATGCCTAAGGGGTGCCGCGAGATATTTGGATGAACAAAAAAAAATTAATAATAAAGGGGTGGGAAAAAAAAGTTTTGCTCAAAAAAAGGTCAAATGATTTAAACGTAAGCGGCAAAAATTTTCCGCAGGGCGGAAAACATTTCGTTTTGCTAAGGGAAAAAAAGGAAGGGTGCTCCTAGTGTCTAATGTGATTCCCAACGCACCTTTGGGGTGCCGTGGACTTCAAAAGGTTGGGAAACACTGCTCTAGTGCCTTATTATAGCCCTACCATCCTGCCATATGTTGACAAATTTTCCTAATATTTTCGTAAATTGGCTTTTTGGCTAATTTTTAAGACCCCTAACGCCATCTTATCGGCAAAAAAAAACATACTTTGCCTCCCTAAGCGCCTTAAACCTGTTTAGTTTTTTTTTTTTTTTTTTTGTATATATATGAAAATGGGTGAAATTTTTTTAGTTGCTTGAATTATGAATTAATTGTCAATAATTCAATTATTCCTATTTACATATGATTACCACTTTCAAACTAAACTTTTTTAAAACGGAGATTGGAAAAATATTTTGGGAGTGGAGGCGGGGAGGAGAATTTAATTTTTCTCATGAGGTCTCCAGTAAATTTGATTATTTCTCAGAGAGGGTGGTTAGGACTTCATAGCCTAAACTTGATACGGTCTCTACGTTAAGAGCTCTTATTATTATTCTACGTTCCTATTTTTTTCTTTTTTTACAAGCAAGAATAATATTTATCAAAAGCGTGGGAAATGCATACAAATTCTCTTTCTCTCTTTGTATATACAGTATACTATATAGGATATAAAATTTAAATAAATGGTGGGTGTTTAAACAACGTCCCAGAAGGTTAGCCATTTACTCTATCAAGTAAAATTTTACATTCCCTTTAAAAGGTCATAAATTATTAAATAGGGTGAATTTAAACTTTCTTGGAACTCTAGCAAATATTAATCATATTCTTTTAAAATATAATATAATGTAGCTCTATTTTTACAATAAAGAATTTTTTTTTTTTTAATAAATGAATAAATCTGGGATAATTTGGTGCAACCTTCAATCTAACCAAGACATTTATCTTTCAAGGTGGCTTGCCATTATATCACCGCACCCCATCTAATCGGGGACTCCCCCGTATATAGCCATGGTCAAAGCCATGGTTAAAGTGGAATATCTCTGGTTCGAGTCCGGGATGCATCAGTCAAAACAATCGTCTCAGTTTCAATTCTTTCAAATTATAAATGCCAGCGATTCGCTTCTTATCTTATTTAAATTATATTGGTTACCAAAAAGTCGCCAATGCCGAAAAATTGGAAAAAATTTCATTGATTACTGCATCTGTCCTATAATAACTGGTTTATTAAAACCACACTAAGTAATTGAGAGTAATCAGGTTGATGAAAATTATCTACCTAATAAAAAATTATACCACATTTATTTTTAAGCAGGGCTTATCATACAGACTCCTTAAATCAGAGGTTCCCAAACTTTTTTGTTTCGTAGACCACTTGCCATCTTTTTTGGTTTTGGGTAGACCCCCTGCTTTGCTAATATAGCCTTTTTGGAAATTCATCAACTTCAAATGTGTTTTGACTGATGTCTAAATGTAGTGAGGTGTAGAAGAAAAAAAAACAATAAAAAGCACACATTAGTTTATATATATATATATATATATATATATGTGGGAGGATCGAAACTGGTGCTTTGATTGTAATATTTGGTTTCAATTTAGTGAGGTTTAATCTTAAATCTCCTCTGTTGATGATGTCCAGTTTTTTTTTTTTTTTTTTTTTTTTTTTGGCAACCACTCTGAAACCTTTTTCCAATACAATTTTATGAGATGTTTTATTAAATGTAAGCCAAAATTAAAATGTATGGCGATTATATAGCCTAGGTCAAATTATAAAAATAAAATAAAATAAATGTGATCAACTATTGTGGACCCCCGTTTATATCTTACAGTCCCCAATTATTTTTTTCGCTCACATGGACCCCTTGAGAATGTCCTTGACCCCTGGGGGTCGATATAGACCACTTTGGGAATCACTGCCTTAAATCCACTAGGCTCTATTTAAACAAATTCAATTCACGTAATAAATGGAAATATTTTCTATATTTATGCCATACAATTTATGTATCTTTTATCATTATGTTACCTATATTTTTTTTAATACACTAGTTTGATGATTTTGTAATTGAGCGATATTAGATTGATGAAAATTCATAGCTGATATCCTATAATTATTAACGGAATACCTTCTATTAATTCTAACTGAGATTAACGTCCATCTGCTCCTGCATGGTTTCCCATAATGTCCAAAACGAAATCAACTGCCAGTTAGAAACTCTAACCACCTTGTAAATTACATTTATATGTAATTTAAATTCAAATGAATGAACCTCTTAATAAGGATAGCTTTAATTATTTCATAATAATAAATTAATATTATACTAGTAATTCAGGTACAAATATTATGACCCAGATATTACTAATTATTATTCTACCAACACTTCTAAAACAATCAAAACAAACGAAACTTCTTACTTTGATTTCTTGCTATGTAATTTCTTCAATGGATAATTTAGTTTAGAAATAGAATATTGATAACGAGGTAGAACAAGAGCGTTTACAAATTATTTATAAATAAAAAGAATCAATTAATTTCCATTTTAACCAAATCGTGCGTCTCGGGGTGCTAATTTTGGGAGTTTCCATCGGCCACAATTTTGAAGCTATCGACCTCAAATTTTTTTAAAATTAAAGCTATTTAAAATATCTACAACTTATAGAAGCCCTTTTTTTGATTTTCAAAAAAATAAAAATTTTTTTTAAAAGATATTTTTAAAAATGGAGCTCTATAAGTTGTAGATAATTAAATTAGTAATCATTGTGTTAAAAAATAATTATTTTCCTACCCTTAATTAATTAGTTGGAAGCTCTAGAATGAAATGGAAAAAATCCATTATATTCCTATGGGGAAAACTAACGCCATCTCTTGCCGCCTCGAGTAACTCCGTAGTCTATAGTGTTCTAACCGTTTTTCGAGACGCGCACCTTAAGAACTTTGATAAATTTATGAACTTTTGAATTTATTGAATATTTCAAAGTTTCTGGTGGAGAGTAACACTGTCAATATTGATAATATCAAAAATCAAGGGGTGTGGGTTCGGATTCCAGCCATTTAGATCTCGTTCCCATTTTCCTAAATTAATTGATATAATAATGTAATTTAGAAAGATTTTCATCGCTTGGGACTGAAACCCTTGACTCCTAGCAATAATCTCTATATAATAAATAAGATTTTATCTGACCCCCCCCCTTGGGCCATTATAAAATTTAAAATGTGCACTTAGATCAAGTATAATTTAAGTTCTTAATGATTGCTGAGATGAAAAATAAATAAATGTTGTATATTTCAAGAGGAATTAAATATAAGGCTTTAACTTTGATTCATTTTTTCTCAAAAGCGTAAAAGATGGACTTGGTTCACTTTTGCTCTGAACTCCTCATATACCTAGATATTTATCTGCTGAAAAAGCTGAAGTTTTTCACTCACCAATAGTTCTTAATATAACGAGAATCGGAGAGGGTTTTGGTGGCGGAAAAGGACATTTTATAGGTTTAATTTTAGGACAAACTCTTTTTTTAGCATCCTCTGGAGTACATATTTTAATCGGGGTGGGTTTCGCAGTTTGAAAATTGCTGCCAAATTTGCCGCAATCTTGACTCCTTGGTCGAAAGGAAATTTGGTAGCCAAACGAAACAAAAGAGGGTCTTTTAGCTGCTGATAAATATGTCTGAAAAAAAAGACAGAGATATTAATATTCTACTTGAATGTTTGCAAATATGGATATAAAATTTTGTTCTTATACCCCTTATACCAAGCATGTCAAACTGGATTCGAATGCTAAAGATAGAGATTATTGTAATAAAATTGAAGATACCAAAAAAAGTAAGCGTTTTTTTTTATTGAATTGTGGTTTGAACGATCCGGATGATAACCCCCCCCCCCCTTCTCAAATGAATAAATTTTAAAGAATATTTTCTTTTTTCCCCCTCGTCAATGTTGGCCCATGCAAATCTAATTTGATCCACAAATAGCTCATGGTATAAATGAGTTTGACATGCCTGCTTTATACTACTCCTCTGTATTTTAAAAATCTAAAATTTCATACCTTATTTAAAGTATTTGAAATATGTAAGAAATTAATCATGGTGAATTTAGAATTTAAGGTTTCCATGGAAATGTAAAAAAAAATCAATAATTTAGAGATCAGTTCATTCGGGGAATAAAAAAAGACCAGTTCATTTTGAACAATTAAAACTTTTTTTTTAAACACTCACACTTTTTTCTCATTCACACTCACACTTACACACACATTCACGCCGTCTTTTCGGCAACTCAGGCCATTTTGACTAAAATCGTTATTTGAATATATAATATATGTATTTGGGGTCCAGGCATTCTTATTTAAGCCATTTGGTATCCAAATGGCTTAAATAAAATCATCGGGCTGCCTGGGATCCGAACCCACTACCCTTGGTATACAAGACCAGCACAAATTAAAACTTATTCACATTATATTGTCTACCAATTAAAAAAAAGAGTATGAAATTATCTGATGGCAAAAAATTGAGAGCAAAAATAAAAATATCCTTTTTGACCCTTCATTTGAACTGAAATTGCCCTGCTATTTATTTTTTTGCAGTTTTATTTAATCATCTCAATTTATGAAACAAATAACAGTAAATTAGATAAAACAAAAATTATCTCTCAATTAATCTTTTTTTTTTCAAATGGAATTCGTAAAGTTTATTTTGCAATTCTATTTGAATTTAAATGTATGTCTAATAAATATGGCGGCCAGGTAGTTTAATTGGTCAAAGTTACAAATCAAATATTTGATCTAAATTCTAATTAAAGGCGGGCTTTTATCTAGAAAAATCTGAAGATTATAAATATTAAAAAATACCTATTAAAAAAACAAAAAACAAAAACATAAAATATTATTAGGCTATTTATTCACTAAAGCCAGTATTCACTGTCACAAGTGAGTTGAGCCTTCATCCGGGCGACATACATTTGGTGTGTGGAGGGTTAGCATTTTGCAGGGGTTTTAAACTCCAATTGAAATAGGATTTTTTTACTCATGTTTACGCAACATTCTCAGTGCGGACATGAAAGGATAGAGATTACTAGTCTGTTGAAACTAAAAACAGGTTGCCTAACATGTACATAGGGCCTATATTGTTCTTTGAAATGCATATCCCAATCATTTGAAGGAGAGATTTGAAACCTGTAGTCATCCTTAAAAAAAACTTAGGGTCCGTCCTCGATTTTTAGACATGTCCATGTTTTTCCCGATCTTTGAAAGAGTTTTCAACATAAAGTCGGGACAATGAATCCAGCTCGTACCAGGCATAAAAATCCGCCTAACGATTTCTTAAACCTAATTTTTCTACAATAATGAACTTTTTTTAATTAAATGCTTTTATTTTACTTACTTTTTCTAAGTTATAAATTTTAGTCAACTTTTAAGATTCCTGATGAGCTAGAGGTCTGAAATTACGTATTCTGTTTGATTTCAGACAGAAACACATTATATTAAAGTTAGAATAAAATATACTTTACTAAAATGGTACTTTATCTGAAGCCCTATACGAATTAGTCAATTTCCAAAAAATTTTCAGATCCGCTGGAAATCTGAAACTATACCATATATTTAAGGGTCATTTCCCTTTTTTGAATATCTTCATTACTACCATATATATAAAGCACTAGCCATTCACTTCCGTTGTACCGTGCAGAGAAAAGATATTGGACAAGCTCGCGTCTTCCTGGCTTTTGAGCCTTACGCATGGGCAACCATTTTCAACAGTCTGTCTAGTTAGTTGCTTCCAAATGGACATGATCCCTGCAGGGTTCTCTTAACAACAACTCATTATAGAGACTTTTGTAAATGGTTGCCTGTACATGGGGCTCAAAAGCCAGGTGGACGCCAGCTTGTCCAATATCTTTTCTCTGCACGGTATTTAAAACTTTAATTCAGAGAGGGAAATTTAAAACTTTAAAATTTTGCAAAATTTCCAAACAGTGAGCAAGAGTAAATTTGATGAATTTGCTCGCCGAAGGCGAGGAAGGAGGTCCAGGGGGCGCAGCTTTTGGCGGGCTTTGCTAAAAAGTTCAGAATAAAAACATAATAAAAAATTTTTTTTTTAACTCTTTTATTTAAATTGATCTAAAAAGAGAGAGATAACTCTATTTTTGTTTTTAAAATTGTTGAATATTTATGACATAAAATAAAAGCGCTCCAAGTGGGGTTCCGAGGGTCTAAAAATAGACAATACCTTGACCTATCAATGAGCGCCTCACGCTTTTATTTTAAGTCATAAATATTCAACAATTTTAAAAGCAAAAATAGAGTTATTTCTCTCTTTTTAGTTCACTTTAAATTAAAAGAATTTTTTAATTATATTTTTTGGTAATTTTTTTTACAGTTGAAGCTCTGAATCAGGGCCGGATCTAGAGGGGGGCAGTGGGTGCATGTGCCCCGGGCGGCAGATATCAGGGGGCGGCATTAAAGAAAGATTTACTAAACAAAAGGTAAAATGATATGAATTTTATATAGAAAATTTTAAAGAGGGGGCAGCAAATTAAATTATGCCCCTCCTAAAAAATCTCGTAGTTCCGGCCCTGCTCTGAATATAGTATTCGAATTTACTATAAACAGTTTTGATTTATTTTATTTTCATATAGGGAAAATAAAAATGATGATTTCAAGTTAATAAGTTTTGATATGTTAAATGGCTGTTAATGGTTTACTAATCTCATTTACTGATATGCAGTGACCTGTTATCTTTGTTATTGCGAATTTCATATGATAAAATGATTTTTAGGGTTTTGTAAAAAATCCGATTTACAAATCCTAAAATAATATCTGTTTTCTATCTATGACAGGGTGTCAATCTGGTTGTCAATCTTATATATAAATGAAATGGGAAATGTATGTATGTATGTAAATATGTATGTATATGTTCTATAGAAATCCATAATTTTCAATGAATCCATTTGAAATTAAGTACACATATACACATGGACCAGGAACGTAGTAATAATTTGAATCTCTTAAATATTTTGGAAAATTAATTATAATCAAATTTCTTCAATATGAGAACACAAAATCAACAAGTTGGCTAGAAATTAGAGATCTTGTCTGTGACCACTTCCTACCTGACTATGGCTGGGGGTGGGGGCTACCGCGTTGAAGCGAGAGGCCAGTGCTGTACAACAGTCATAAACAGGCCCTTTTGTGCTGTGCCCATTCGGTCAAAGTGGTTTCATGTGTCGCTTGAATATAAGATACTTCCTTAACATCTTAACACTTGCATTGCAACAAGAAATATCCCAAATCGGGAATAAACTTTCTCGCCGAAGGCGACAAGGTCCAGGGGCGCGCCCCCTGTAGGCCCGCCGAGGCCCGACTGTTGCTTATATAAATCATCTGATAGATTGAATAAATAAAGGAAAAGCTTAAGATATTCTAAATATTAAGCAACTTAATTTATATTTTAAATTAAAAATAATAAAGGTTGATATTGAAGATCCCATAGATTTGGATGCTACCTTCCAACAACCAAACTAGGACTAACTAGTTCCTGTTCCTTTTCTCTTCTAGAGTATTTATTAATTGGAATAAGTTTAATAATTTCTATTATTAATAGTCGAAAAGCTATAATATACGGTAGGCCTATCGTTCTTGCTACTCTTTCTGAAATACGCTCCAAAACCTCAAAATAATCTAAAAAATCAATAAACATGACCGACGAGACCTCGAGCTGCCCTAGCTTGGACTGGCAGTACTTTGTTCTTCGCATGTCAGTCTCTTCCTTTCTATATTTTCTTTTATTTCTCCAAGCAAAAACGTTAACTTTTAACATCTATAAACAACATTAATTCATTTTAACATTTAATAGTGTTAAAAATTAATGTCATGTCTATGGGGTGCCTTTAATATTTTAACGTCGTATTTAAAATAAAAATGGCGTCCTTAAGCTAAAAAGTAAAGTTATGATAGCATTGAAATAAAATGTTAATCTCGCTGTAAAAACTTTGTAGATAGCATTTTTTAACGCTGATTGTTTTTACATTACTTTTTAACACCCATTTGTTGATTTTAAATTTTAACGTCTGTTTTTAGAGAATAGCTATGTTTAAGTATATTGGGAAATTTGTATTATTAGGGGATTTTTTTAATTATAGACCACATTTTGTTATTAATTATTTATTAAAAATATAAATAGTGTACAACGATTCGACTGCTTATTCTGCAGATGTTATCAAGTACTGTGCACTTGCTCCGACTCAAGAATACCTAGTACTCATTCGTGATAAATAAATTGGGAAGGTTTTGTAACCTGGTTACCTATTTTTTCTATATTTATAACTATTAATAATAAATACTCTCGACTTAAATGGGGAATAGAAAAAATAAATAAATAAAAAAAGGAATAATACATAGTCTTTTTTTTTTATTAAATTGGAGCGAATACTTGTTAAGCCGAGAAAATTTCGTGAAATTCAATTATCAAGAAACCCTCTTGGAATCTTTTGGCATTAAATAAGTGAAGACGCAATAGAGTCTTAGTCGACAAGATGGCAGAGATTTGCTTCGCTCAGCCAGCCTGCTTGTTAGGTTCTGATGTGTTTGCCTATGGAAATGCGATGGCTTGTAGACTTAAGGGCATCCAATTCAGACCTTGAGCCCTTCAAACGGGTCACAGAAAGCAAGTTAGATTGACCCATCCTCGACCATGTTTCGGTTTCTTAATGAAATAATTTCTCTCTCTTACTATTTATTTCGAACTTAAAGAGAATAAATTAATTAATCCTTTTGAAATAAAGTTTTTTTTTTTTTTTGTTCAGATAAAAAACATGAGATATAATTGATATCTACTTTTTCAGGGGATTTTTTGATAAGGAAAAAAATATTAAAATGCAAAGAAAATTTTGAATTTTTTCTTAAATAGAGTCAATTTTGTAAGTTTGAAAAGAGGGGGAAATTATTATCAATGAGATGTGCATGTGTATTTGATTAGGAAATGGAAAAGACTCAGCAGTCAAGATACCGAATTCTTTATAGGATTATTTTAACAGTTTCATTTGCCAATCGCGATCTTTCTCAGGATCATTTATTTATATATTTATATAAAATTATAGAATTAGCAAAATATAAATTTATCATATAGCAGGGGGGGGGCGAGGAAGCCCACTCCCCCCCCCCCGAAATTTTTTGAGTCTATATACATAATGAAAGAAATAAAAAAAAAAATGAAATAGGTATATTAATATATAAGCAATTTTTTGATAAAACTTGGGTCTCTGAGAGGTCTCTAACGAAAATTTGTCTCTGAGAGGACTGGGCTCAGGTGAAAACGGAAAAATTGGGATTAAAAAAAAATTTAATGAATATTTGTCTTTGAGATGAAGGCTCGGGCCCCTCGGGGCTGGGGTATATCCGGTATTTTAAAAATATTTTTGTGTATGGGGGGGGGGTATTTGAAAATGAGTTTGCCCCCCGAAAAAAAATTCTATATACGCCCCTGACATATAGTGATTTGCTGAAATTTTGTCTAAATAATTAGCAAGTGGAATGCTGGTTTGTATGAAAAGACATGTGTAGGCATAGCCAGAAATTTTTAATGGGGAGGTTCAAGAAAATTTTTTCAAATATTTGAAAAATTTAAGATTATTTTAGGCTATTTATAAATCATTTTGGATTTTTTTTTAGCTAGAGTAAATTATTATATTAATAATATTTTACTTTATTTTACCCTATATGAAATATAATTTGTATTATAGAGCTTAAATATCTAGTCATGGCTTGAGTCCCATGGGGGGGGGAGTTTGAACCCACAACCCCGTGGCTACGCCTATGTGTTATTGGAAATATGTCTTTTATTTGTGGATAACTTAATTTTGGCCGACCTTTATGCGTACCGGTAATTTGAAATGATTTCGGTTCATAAAGAAACCATTATCAAGGCCTGAGCCTAATGGTCGGCCAAAATTAAATTTTCCACAACTAAAAGACATAGTACCAATAACATATGGCTTTTCATTTCAAACCAGCATGCCACCTGCTAAGTTATTTACTTTTATTTATTTAATTTAAACAATTAATTTTCAAGAAGCTTTCAGCAAATCATTTAATTTTCTTGTATCGTTTTCAGTTTTATTATATAGGCCTAAAACTGACAAAAGATTATGCTAAGATAACAATAATCTTTCATATATGGTTATTTATCTTTTCTATCAACACAGTTGGCGATCTCTGCTAGTAATTTATGGTTAATTTGGTTTGTTAGGATGAGAAATCCTCCAATGTTTATGTCTATACTAAGTATATATACATATAGTTATAGTTACATATACATATAATGTAGTTAGTCAACATTTCAAGTCCTTTGGTCACTCGAGGTTTATTCACCATTAACACAGAGAGAGAGAGAGAGAGAGAGTTTACAAGATGACCCCCTTCAGGGCTTGACAAATGGACCCCTTCAATATTATTATTATTAACATAAACAATATTATTAAGAAACAAAAATTTTCCCCATTGAGTATTTTTTTACGAAATTATACTATACTTTTCAAATATTAATTTTTTACTTTCTCTTACCTATATATATGTTAATATATAGACAAAAAGTATTAGATTCATGTCAAAAAGTTGATGTCGATTTTTTGATGCATACACGTTTTGAGTCCAAAAAAGTTGTTTTCGCGGTCTGTCTGTCTGTGTGTGTTCAATTTAAAGCATGATGGAATTGAGCTAGGAAGTTGAAATTTTATATTTAAGTTAGGCACCCCTCTGAGGGTTGAAAATAAGCTTTTATTCAAAATTGACCAAAAAGCACTAGTACTTTACTGATGTAGTTTTCCAGTTTTTTTTTTTTTTCGATTTTCTCAAAATTTGCTCCAGCAATTTTGATTAAAATTCAAAAGTCAATTATTTTATTAGATTCTCTTTAAAATATATATATTCTCATTTTGCCATTGAAATCTTCTGAAGACCACTTTACTCTTGTACTTCTTAAGCTGCGTACACATCTCTGCTCCCCTCGCGAGCAGTTCGCGGCTCGTGTTCGTTGATCGTCCCATGTTCGTTGAAATTATTTATTTTGACGAACCTGCCGTGATCCAAAGAGATGGATCGCGGCGAGCAGCTCGCGAGCATCTCAAAACAACAAACATGGTGCTCGCGAGCGGAGCAGAGCGCAGATGTGTACGCACCTTTAGGAAAAATATAGGAGAAATGGTTGTCATGGTAACTGAATATAAATATTTTCCCATGTTTATAAATTTTGAATTAAAATGTACTGTCGGAAACTAAATACCTAGTATATGTCGACACAAAAATTCTGGTGTGCAAGTTATTACCGAAGGTAAGAGTACTGTGGGAACAATCACACCAGATTTTTATTTATAAAAATTTCTTTTCAATTTTATTTAAAATTAATTATTTATATGAATAATTTTTTTGGTTAAGATAAGAATTTGATTGTAATTGATCAACTATACTATCCAATGAATCGAATATTGAATTTGAAAAGAGATTTTCTCTCAATAATTTACTCTGTTCAGAGTTTTTTTTTTAATTTTTCTAATAAAATTATTTCTACTTCATATTTTCCATTAATCAAAAAATAATGTGATTTGATAAAGTAAACTGATAAATGAATAATATTCCCTGAATAATGATAAATTGTGTTGAATAATAAATCAAAATTGACGGAATTCATCTTTTTTTTTTTAATATAAAACAAACAGAAACATTCATTTTTATATGCTCTCATTAATTTTTTTTTTTTATTCCCTTTTTTTTCTCTATGTTTGAGTTTCTTTAAAAATGTTTGTTGTTTTTACCTGAGTGTCTTTTTTTCTCATAAACAGCAAGAAGATGTTATGTTTAGTCAAACATTATGGTAACAAGATAAATAAAAATAAAATGAATTTTATATAAAAAAAAAAATTCTGTTGAATATTAAATAGCCCTGTGGTAATAGATAAATAGCAAGGGTTTATTTGACATGGACGAAATGGGATCAGTAGTGAGGGAGTGTTACATAGGCATGTTGTTGATTCAATGTATTTACCGACTCAGCTCAGAGTCGTGGTGGTGGGCTTTTGGCCACACATTGATCCTGCCGAAATTCTGTTGCAGAGGTATAAACAGAAATCCGCCTCTCTTCTACACTTTCATATCTTCAGACTCTAGTCTATTTAGACAACATTTGCTTAAGGAAATCTCTAAAGTATGGATAGGACTCTTAAATCAACAGAGAGAGACTTTTCATCACAAAAAAGATTGAGAAAGGGAATTTAATAAGAATTCACCTCCGAGGTATTTTAATTTTGTTTTCATCTACATATATTTTCAAGAAGAAATTTTAGTCCAAAAAATATTTTATTATGAGTGAAAATTAAATATTTATCTTTATTTTACATATTTAATGTAACTTACTAATTCTCCGTGCTCTAGAGGGAATATGCAACAAATTATTTAAATTTTTTTCTCGATCATTAATGTATAAATCAACTACAGGAAAATATCAGTTTATTTATATAATTTGAGAATGGAATGAACAAAAAAATGCTTTTACCTAAGAGTGGAGAATGGAAGTTTTGCAGTTACACACTTCATATAGCCCTATAATAAATTGTATTTATATAAATTTGTTATTCATAAAGGAACCAAGCGCCATTAAGATCGACATTGAGGTAAGATCTCCATCTTGTTGGGAAAAAGAAGTTCTACCTCTTTATTTAAATCACTACATTATTACTCTGAGTACTTTTTTGTATAAAACCAGAAAAAAAGTTATTGTCATTGATTTTGTTTACAATTGTGCAAATGAAATGCCCCTTATCTCTTTAGGTTAATGGCGCTTGGTTCCTTCATGCATAACATCGTCCATTTATGAGATCTGTTATAATCCATACTTATTCAAATTATTTGGTAGTAGTTTTTTATACTTTCCCGCCAGTATATTCTATGTAATCTATATATATAAAAATGAAATGGGAAAAATGTATGTATGTATGTAAATATGTATGTATATGTTCTATAGAAATCCACAATTTTCAATGAATCCATTTGAAATTAAGTACACATATAGTACATGGCTCTGGGAGTAACGTAGTAATAATTTGAATCTCTTAAATGTTTTGGAAAATTAATTATAATCAAATTTCTTCAATATGGGAACACAAAATCAACAAGTTGGCTAGAAATTAGAGAGCGTCCTTTATGCTGTGTGAACCAGCTTCCTACCTGACTATGGGCTGGGGGTGGGGGCTACGCAGCAGTTGAAAAACGAAGAGAGGACTCAGGTGACTGACCCTTTAAACAGTCATAAACAGACCCTTTTGTGCTGTTCCCAATCGGTACCCTCGCCTCGCTTGAATATAAGATCCTTCCTTAACATCTTAACACTTGCATATATAATATCCCAAATTGGGAATAAACTTGCTCGCCGAAGGCGAGCAAGGGGTCCAGGGGCGCAGCCCCCTGGCTAGGCGGAAAGCCCGCCGAAGGCGGGCTTTGCGACTAGTATAATATAAAGAGAAAGTTTTATAATCCTAAATAATCTAACCCCCCCCCCCCCCCCAATTTTTTATATATCTTTACGTTTCAGGTTTTAACGAACCCAGAAAAAAAATTTTAATGTTCGTACGTCCTGTATATATATATGTGTGTGTATGCGTGTATGTGATGTTCTTTTTTTGCACAGTAGGGGAGACTGTTGTACCTAGGACATGGTGTACCTTGGACCAGTCCACTTATCTAGTAAGTGATGCAACCTAGCGGACTCCGGGTGATCCCTTTTAACCACTGTGGTCAAACCAGTGCACAGGTTGAGTTTTGCAGCTGTCAGTTCCTGTTTTCGGTTTTGCATAGCAAAAGTCTTATTTTAATAGTAAAAGTAAAATTTTCGTTTGTCGGTTGAATGTCCGTGCTTCCGGGAAGTTGGTACTAGCATTTCTACTAACTGACTACGTGGATAACGCATTTTTTGGTGAGTAAAACGCTCACTCTGTTTTGAAAATTGGTTAGGTATTTACTTGTAGGTGGCCATTTTTGCTTAAAATGAGACCATCGTGTACCTTGGATACAAACGTCATCGTGTACCTTGGACCGCTGGTCCAAGACGTTGTAACGCATGTGTTGTGCAGAAATCAGGCTCCTCCTCTGATTCAGATGAAGCGTTAAGCCTTGTATCCAATGATAACGAGGACAGTGATAAAGAAGAATGCTTGTAGGGCCCTCGGGGTTTGGTGTAGAGGTTAGCGTGCTAACCTCGTATGCCAAAAGTCGCGGGTTCGGACCCCAGGCATTCCGATGATTTTATTTAAGCAATTTGGATACCAAATGGCTTAAATAAGAATGCCTGGATATGCCTAATATGTATATTAATCTCTATAAAGGGTACAAGAGGTCTGTCCCAAGGTACACGAACATCGTGTACCATGGACCAATTTACATATCAATAGATTTTAATTTATCTTGTCTAGTTATACAAATATATAATTTATCAATATCTTATGTTGTTCTGAAAGGTTTAAACTATGGCTGGATCCTGTTCAAGTATTACAATTTCAAAAAACTTTGGCGTAAAAAAATAAAATGTAAAAAGTGGTCCAAGGTACAACAGTCTCCCCTAGTCCAGAAGTTATTCGTAAAAAATGAGAAAAAAAATTGCGTTTCAAGTTTTCAAACTTCGTTATTTCATATAATATATCGATATATAATTATTAAAAGTATTTAATTTAATTATATAATAAACAAAATAGGTAACGAAGTTGTGAAACATTTCCGCACTTATTTGAATAGTTATATAGCGGGAAAGCTTTGAAAATTTGTTATTTTTTATTTCTGCCTTTAGCCAGGGGCCATAGGCTAACGTATTTCACCGTTTTTGATGATTATATGGAAAAATGACTCCTCTTTAAGGGCGAAAAACTAAATAAATATATCGAAAAATAAACGGGGAAAAGGATAATAATTGGTAGTTAATAAAATTTAAATAAATTTTATTCTTCAAGCGAACCACTGACCCTTAGATCATGGCTATAGTACTTTATCTCTATTTTTAGTATCAGGGGCTTTTTGAAATAATAATTGATTAAAATCACATTTATTTTGTTGTTCTATGTATATTTAGAGAAGAGAAAAAAAAAGCAAGGGCCATAGAGAAGGGATAAATTGGAGTTGTCCGTTTTGGTTGAATTGTTCCGGAAAGATAAGAGCACAAGCAAACCCGTTGGTCAATATGGCTTGACAGGCCCTATTGAGTCATCGAGGGCATAAGGGCGAAAATCGTCTGGCACTATGGCAAAAATCCGAGTGTTGTCCGAAAAAAAACGTATGAGGGGAATGGGAAAGAATAAGAGCCCCGACACGTCTGCTTGTCGCCTCGTTTTTAAGGGTTGAGAAGGGGAGGCAAAAAAAAAACGACATTTGTCCTGACAGTATTGGTTGTCTTAGCTTTTAAAGGAAAGCTTTTTGCCCCATTGGAATCTTGAATATTTGACTATAAATTGAAAAAAAAAAAATTCTTTTTCACTTCTTGTTAAGTGGAGATATATTACCATTGTAGAATTTAATTTATTATTTAAACATTGTTGTTATATATAGCTAAAATAGATTAGCAAATAAATTCTTTTTCTTTTATTGTTTAAGAGGGAAAGTTTCAATGTATATCAATCAATAGTTTAGATAAGAAAATTTAATTAGATTTTCATTTAAGTAATTTATTTTACAAAAACTTCTTTACTCATGGCATTTTTTAATGTTACTAGCAAATAGCATATTAAATCAATTGATTAAAAAAAAGAGCGAATTCTTTAAATTCGTAAACAAGTTAAGGCGGCTACACACGTAATTGCAAACTTGACAATCATGCATGTGCAATCTTTTTGTAGCAACATTTTATTCAGATTTTCCCTCTATGAAGATCATCCATTTAGCATTTAAATCATGTAACTGATAAATTTTTTTTCTTTTTATTTGACAGAGGCTATGCCTACAATCGTGGTGGGCCCCCACTCTCCAAAACAAAAAATACCTAATTTTTCCCTAATGATTTTTTTTTTAAATAATAATTTTATTAACTCTCATAAATTCTAAAACTAACAAAAAACTTATAAATAATTGAAAAAATCTCTAATATTTCGAATTTTTATTAAAATTATTTTTTATTTCAAGAAAAAAAAATTTTTTTTATTTGTTTTTTATTTATAATTATTATCTTTATCTTTATATATAATTCTTCTTACGTATGACTGAACTCCTCCTAAACGATGACAATTATGATGAAATTTTCTGTATGTTTGTGAGTTCCCGGACAGGTTTTTTTCACAAATAACAATAATTAATGAGTAATTAACCTTAAAATAAGAAAAAATAAAAATTAGAGAAATTCTTGATAACAAAATATAAATATTTACCCATTTTACGATTTTTTTTTATTTACATTTTGAATTCTAAATTCCTAAATTTTTTTTGTTACCGGGAGAGTCCCGGAAAGAATATGATTCACAAAAAATCTTAAATTCATGAATAATTAACCTTTAAAATAATCTCTATATATAAAAATGAAAAGGAAAAATGTTTGTATTAGGTATGTATATATTATATTTTTATAGAAATCCACAATTTTCAATGAAGCGAGCAGGGGGTCGGGGCCCCCCAACCCCCGGGCTGTCTAGTATTATCTAAAAATTTCTCCCTTAAGTTTCTTGGAAGGGGGGGATAAAATTTTCCCCCCCAAAATCCTCTACTATCTACAATATACTGGTTAATTATAGACTGTTTCAAGTGATTCATTGTTATTAAGTATCGTTACATGTTATTTTATAATATACCCTAGTATGCTATATTTGTTAATTTTTTTAATGACAAAAATATGTTTTACTTTTATATTAAAATGATTACCTAAATTTATTGATAACGCACTTAAATAAATTTGAAAATCAGTCGAATCAAATCAAATTGAGATTGAACCTTATCGGTTTTAGCCACTCCTCTAATAATTGTATCCAATTTCTAAAATAATGAGAACAAATAAAAAAAATGACTCACATATGCATTAAGTTAAAATAATTTTAAATTTGTGACAATGAAATCAGGTTGCGGATTCTATAGCAGAGTGTAATTTCATTTCCATTCGAATTAGCATTCATTAAAAGTTTCGCTTAGGGGATAGCTTTTTCTGTCTTTATTTGTGCCTGTGTATACATACGAATATATATGATAAGTGTGTTTGTGTGTGTGTGTTTCGATGCATAGAGCACCTCGAAAAGTCGATGGCGCGGAAGAGTAGAGTTGAACAGGAAGAAAATTGGTTACAAACAGTATTGAATTAATGAATGAGAGTAATAAATGCTTTTTTAACGAATACCGCCATGAAAAATAATGATTTAGTTAGAAATCAATCATATAATAATATTTGATTCGTTATATTAAATACTTATTTATTTATTAGATTTGAACATGTTTAGTTTAAAATATAAAAAAAAAAATTACTTAAGGGGAGAGAAAATTTTAAAAACTACTTTTGAATACTAAATCAAGGAGGAAAAAAATTCATCTGGAGAAGCCAAATAGAATTAGATATATTTTCGAATTGAGATGAATTTCAACAAAGTTGCTTTTTTATTCGTATTGTCAAGTAATCAAGTAATAGAGTCTATATACTTTAAGGATTAGGAGTGAAGCTGTTACGCATGTTTTTGCCGATAAGATGGCGTTATGTGTTTTAAAAAGTAAGCAAAAAAAAAACACCTATTACGGAGCCAATAGATGTCAGAATGGTAGCTAATAATCTAATGCATTTGGTTAATTTTCATTGATCTTTTGACAATGAATACTTTATAAATATTATTATATATTTTGTATCATTTATAAAAGCATATAAATATATAAATATAGGCCAGATATAGGCTAATAGGGAAACAGATTAACCGGCTGTTAGGCTAGCCTGCCATCTTTTGTAAGAATGTTGAACTATTTGACAGATAATTTTTAAATAAATCATCTAAGCTTACTTTAAATCTTTCTTAATTAATATGTGATTAATAATAATAACATTATACCCCCCCCCCCCCCCTTTTTTTTTTTTTTTTTTTTTTTTTTTTTTTTTTTTCCGGGGCCCCCCAAACGCCCCCAGGGTCCCCCCCCCCCCCAAAGGCGGCCCCTTCTACAGCATTATAATACAGTTGTAAAACCTGAAGGCGTCTATGCCTCCGAAACTTTGACCATGATTAGACAAGGTCAAGCTGAGGGGCTGGAAAAACGAGAAGAGGATGTTAAGGAAAATACTAGGTATTTGATGGGTGTATGGGCAATGGCGAATCAGCGCAAATGAGGATTTGTACAGCAAGACAGAACCTATTGCAGCATCCATTAAGAAGAGCGACTGTTATTTTACGGTCATCTCATGAGGATGGACGCTGACCGTCTAACAAATAGAATCTGGAGTTTCATTCAAACTAAGAAAACAAGGCCGAGATGGTTCGAAGAATGTGAAAAAGATCTTAGGCAGATTGGTACAGTATCTCAGAGATGGAAATTCCTGACAGGAACAAATTTAGAAGATTGGTGACCAACTACAAAGGTTTTAAAATGGTATCAACATCCAAAAGACTAAGAGGACCTTTGTCTGAAGAACAAAAGCTGGCACTACTTGGTGGACTCAGAAGATACTGGCAGGAAGTTGAAGCTTGTACAAGAACAACACCTAGACAATAAAAGGAAATCGGTTGTTACCACCCCAGTCTATAGAGGCTCAACTCGAAAGAAAATAATAATAATAATAATAATAATAATAATAAATTCATTTATAAATTTAAAAAAAAATTTTAAATTATTGAGACTGTTTTTTTTTTTTTTTTTTTGTATTTGCTTGAGTACAAAAAAATTAATTTCCATAATTTTTTAATAAGCCATTAAAAAAATTATAACGTTCTGTCCCAAAAATCCCTTATGAATTTAATTCATTTAAAAAAAAAACCGCATTCCTTATAATAGTCTAGTTTTTTAAATTACTTTTAGACAACCGCTCCTACACCCCCTTAAATATCGTCAATTTCTATAAATAATATTACAAAGACTAGAAAATAATTGTAATTAAATGATTGCATAATCAATCAAAAAAATCAAAATAGACCAAGCAAATGTTAAATTAAAATAACAATTATATCACGGATCATTTTTGATTATTTTAATTAAAGAAGACTCATATAATTTATCATCAAAATGCAGTAAGGCCAACTCATAAATAAGATAGAGAATTTGATTAAAAATCTAATACGAACTCACCTTAAACCCTTTAGAACAAGTGAATGTATATACAATTATGTTATTCTATACGGCCTATCTCAATATGTTCTGTTTACGCAGTAACCACGTGGATCCTAAACCAACATAATTTAATATTCAACATTTCAGACGAGGGGGAAGAATAGTGGGAGGTTGAAAAGAGAACGAAAGGAGATGGGAGAAACAAAACGAAAGAAGATTAATTCATTTTTACAAAGTTGGCAACATACTCTTGTATAAATTACTCTACTAATTTAGTTATTTATTTATTTTTTGTTAGGAAAATGTCAAATGGAGTTTAAATTGGTATTTAGGGTGACTAGAAGACAACTAACTGCATGAAATTTATTAATAAAAAGATTTGAAAGGGTTTTACAAGAAATTTTAAAAATTATTTAAAATATTACTTGTCCATTACAAGGGGCTTTTTTTTTTTTGAATCGATGCTTAAGATCCTAAGACCTTTGATGACTATTGTCACATGCAACCAGGAATAACATGAAAAAAAAAACTAACTAAAAGTATGGGGAGGGGGGAAACTCAACTGGAAGATGTAACAAAAAGAAGATGCTCGTTGAAGGTTTGGAGATTGTAAATTTTGGGAAAAATCGAGGCTGCTAACTTATCCCAATCGCAGGAGGTCATGGGGTTAAAGGAAGACTGAAATTAACAAGTTCTACTAATCGTAAGTTTAACTGGGATGATAGGTTCATGACTCCCAGGCCCACAGACATAGGGGGCAGGAGGACTGTATCCTCGGGAGCCCGGCCTTCCTAGGGAGAAAAATAATTTTCATGATTAAAATTTCAATTAAAAAAAATAATTTTCATGAAATCTCTTCTTAAGGGGGTCCGGATCTTTTAAGCTTAAATCTTAAAATTATAGGTGGAGGGCCTATATTATTATGTAACCCCGGAGCCCGTCAAATCTGTCTGCGGTCCTGATGACTTCCTTGTGTTTTGGGCATATGTCTTATCAGATGGAGTGATTAATTTTAATTTGGCAGAGCTTCGACCATGATAATACCTGTAGAAGATTGACACTGCAGAGCTACAGAAGAGCATTGTTTATACGTTAAAAGAATTAATATAAAGATTATAAAGACCAATTTTATTTTTCTACAATAGAAAATTAATTAATTTCCATTCTAATGTTATGAGAAAAGGATTATGATTGACTAAATTCTTTACTTTTTCTTAATTCTTTTGTTTTAATTTGTTTAATGTCTTTTTCGGCATCTGAGGTCATTTAGACTTCCATCCCTATTTATTTCAATTGATTGATATCCAATTCCATTGAAATATGTCGCTTCGGACGAGAGCGAATCGCTGAACTTTATCACCAGAAGTGAGTACTCTACCACTGTTCTACTGTTCAGGAACTATGTTGCAATCAATTTTTGAAATATTTCCTGTTTATTAATTATCTTTGTCTTAAAAAAAATACTTGTTTTCGGGTAAACTGTAGTTTATTTGTATAAAATACAACTTTTTGGATATTCGTTCTGTGGCCTTCTCCAGGTACAAATGCAGTTGCAATCAGAAAACTTCTTACATCTAGTGATCAACATTTTGATCTAAAAACAGAACCAAGCTGGCCGTCCCATTAACAGCTTGGTTTTAATTTCAGTTCAGAATGTATATCGCTAGATTTAAGAAGTTTTCTTATTGTAACTGAATTTGTACCTGAAGAAGGAGAGACCGACACATTATATCTTATTCACATAAACATATTTTATCCGAAAACATGGCTTGAGATTTTTTTTTAAGTTTTTCCTCATGTGAGAAGTAGATAAAGAAAAGAAAACCCAGTCTTCAAAGAACATCCAAGATATCGATTGGGAGCAGTGGCTCGAAGCCTAAAAATACTGAATGTACCATTTGTTTGTAAATTCAAATTAACAAATAAATTTTTTTATTATTATTATTATTATTATTATTATCCGAAAACAAGTATTTTTATTTAATAACAACAACTGTGAAAGCTTTGACTCTCAAACCTGACCTAGTC
>JAKCPI010023693.1:0-28902 GCA_023213315.1 Euborellia annulipes | reverse complement strand
GAAAGTAAAAAATTCAAATCCGAATTGGGATTAGTTCTATATACAAAAAAACCCCAGTAGAACCCTAAGGGCCGGTTGCTTCATCCTGGTGAGCTTGTTAGCCCCGGCCAAATGGCTTTTTTAGCTGCAGAAACCTCTTCCGGGGGGAACAAACCATGTTCTAGTTTGTGAAGTGTTGCAACCCCATTATGGCATCTTATAAAAATTATTAAAAATAAAATTGATATTATCACCCATAATTTAAATAAATATTATTAATATACATTCTTTAATATAAAGAATGCAATTTTTCACTTCTGCTCCCACACCAAAATTTGAAAATTTTCAAAAAAATAAACAAGATTTATTAGTTTTCACATAACAATTAGTCAATTGTTCCAATCTTCACAACTATTTTGACAAATTGCCAGCTGTGTGGCTCAAATAAAAAGATAATTTCAAAAAGAAATATACCCTTTTATTTTCACCTAACAAGAAGTAGTATATCAACTGAAATTATTCATATAAATATTTAATATCAATTTGCATTCAATTTGAAAACAAATAGTTTTATTAACAAGACATGTGCAATGCCTTAGATGAAGTTAGGAGAATATTCAACAACTTGTAATATATCCTGGATATACGAGTATAATCCTGATTGACATAAAATGAATAATAACAAAAAAATGGTAGTTTAGTTGATTCCATATTGCATTTATATTATTTTTTACATTTATATTGGTGCAGTTAGGATGCTTGAGTTCATAATACATGTTCGTACGTGTCATCCCAGGGGCTAAATCTTAGCCCCACCTTTTGGGCCTGGGCTAACTCTTAGCCCGGGACCTTGGCTCCAATTTCTATATATCTATATGAAATTACTCAAAAGTGAGGTTAACTCAGGGCTAAATATGGCGACGAGATCTGACGCAGCGGGCCCTAGCCTATAACATATTTTATAAATATACAATGTTTCATCATTTTATTGATAAAATAAGTAGAATATAAGGTAAAATAACAAATATATGTACTTCTAGAATACTTCTTTTAGCAATAAAATGATGAAATATCGTATATTTTACTATAAAAATAAAACTGAAGTGGGTTTCACACTACAAAAAGTCGGGGCTAACAAGCTCACCCAGGATGAAGCAACCGGCCCTAAGTGGATTAATTAATCATATCTTACTTTTCTACCTAATGAAAAAAATCCATACAAAATTCTGTAAGGGATCTGATGGGTTCCTGGGTTATTATCCCGTGTTATTATTATCTGTTTATGAGTGTTTGGAAATTCTCAAAAATTAATTCCGCTAAAATGTTTCTATCTCACTTTGATATTTGCTAAATATCATAGGCGCCGGAACCGGGGGGGGCAAGGAGTACATTGCCCCCCCCCGGCATCCTACAGGGGGGGCAGAGGGGGGGGCAAAAATTTCTTCTTTTTATTTCATTTATTATTAAAAATGATATATTTTTACTTTTGAAAATAAAATCTTCTAAATTAAAAAGAGTAAGAAAATTCATTTTTTTTTCAAATTTTTTTTCCACAAAATTTTTAAATTTTAAAATCACTACCAAATTTTCTAAAATTTTAATTTTATTAAAATTGTGATTTTATTTAAAATTTTTAAAGTTTTATAGTAGATTTGTTTTTGGTTTTATACTATTTGAACATATTAAATTATTTTAATTTTCTAAAAAAAAATTTTTGCCCCCCCGATTAAAATTCGTTCCGGCGCCCCTGCTAAATATTGAATATAAATTTTAACTCAAACGGATTGCACTTATTTTTTAGTAAAAGTATTAAAAAACATTAATATCTTTGTGCATTATAGGGGATGGGACATTAACCAGGGGGGTTAATGCCTTCATACCTCCCCTCCCCCCTTAAGGAAATGCGAGCCTTCAACGCGAAATTACTCTCAAAATAATTTGAATACATTTTTAAATAATTTTAAGTGTGAGTGTGAATGAGAAGGTCTTTTACCCTCTATCCTTCGTGAAATACAAAATATTTAATTTCATATTCAAAAGAATCGTTTTTCGCAGTCAAATTATTTGTTTCTATCATTTTTTTTTTTTCAACGATAAAATGCATAATAATTACCTTTAATAAGACACTCAAGAGGGTGTGCTGGTTGACAGTGAGGTCAGGGGTGGGTTACACTCTATTAATTATTCACTTTGATTCACTTTAAACACAAAAAAAGAAGGCAGCGCCTGCATCCCGGCAACGCGCTCAACTCGACTGAACGAGAGATTCCTCTCTCTGTTTGTTTTGGAATAAAACAGATGAAAATAACAATTCCCTTTTTATTAAAAGTAAAAAAATACCTTTTGCTCTAATCTAACTATATTTAAAGATGGAAAAGAATGTCAACAAGTGATTTGGAATATTCCAAGGCCTTTCTTAAATAATCAACCCTTCATCCCCTCCCCCTAATCAAAATAATAATCAACGCTATTTTTGAATGTTTTCTATTTATTTGGCTTCGATTTAGCTAAAATAAATTTAAAAAACATTCTTTTCAATTTTGCAACCCCTAATACGATCTTTTTTTTTTTTTTACAGTCACACTTTTTTCAAATTCACACACACATACACACAGTCTTTTCGGCAACTTAGCCCATTTAAGACTTTAAACGATACTCGAATGTTTAATATATCTATTGGAGGTTCAGGCATTTTTATTTAAGCCATTTGGTATCCAAATGGCTTAAATAAAATCATCGGACTGCCTGGGGGTCCGAGCCCGCCACTTTTGGTATACTAGGTTAGCACGCTAACCCCTCACACCAAGCCCCGAGGGCACTAAAAAATATAAATTTATATAAAAATATTTTTTTTATTTATTCCTATTTATTATTTTAATTAAAAACTCCGTCCCAGAATCTTCTAAATTATTTTATTATTTTATTTATAAAACTAGCAAACATTTGGAAAATTGATCTTGGTGGCCAATATTCGCGCCTCCCCTTAGACTAGTCCGCGCCTCCCTAGGGAGGCGCGCCTCACAGTTTGGAAAACGCTGCTCTAGAGTCAGCACTTCCAGTACCGAGGCGTTTAGCGGGAATAAGCCGGTAAAGGTGCGGAAAAATGTCGCAAATATCTCGAAAACTATGCGGTTTTCCGTAAATCTATACAAAAATGATTGAAATTAAATTACAAAGAAAAAATGGTCACATAATCACGCTAAAGTGAACGGTTCGGGAGATATAGAGGGCTAAACTTTGTAATTCTAACAATGGTTGTCATGGTAACCAGATATAAATATTTCTCTATCTCAGTGTCTACTTTCATATTAATTACAAATTTTACCTCTCTATATCTCCCGAACCGTTCACTTTAGCGTGATTATGAACTAAACCATTTTTGTTTGTAATTTAATTTCGATTATTTTTGTATAGATGAATTTTTGCGGAAAACCCCATAGTTTTCAAGATATTTGCGAAAAACTATCTTCCCGCAACTTTACCGGCTTATTCCCGCAGGTACTGCAAGTGCTGACTCTAGAGTATCTTTCCATCACTAAAATGCAACCTATTCTGAAAATATTAGCCTTCAGAAAACTCTTGCTCATTTTTGTGGCCAGCTCTCCGACTATAAACGCAAATAATGTAGATATGTTGACTGAAGTTTTAAAGGGAAAGTATAAAAAAAAAGCTAGGTGCCGAGACTTTCTTTAATGAGCCAGTTAGAAAAGTTTGAGAACCTCTGCTGTATATTTTAAGAACCACTCATCGGATCAGGATGAAGTTTTATAGCTAAAACAAGGAGTTAATATGTACAAATATTCCACCGGAACAAATCTTTTGAAACCCAGTCATAGTAATTAAGATGTTTGCTTCTAGCTCTGAACCTAATTTCATTGCAATATGTTACGAATAAAAAAAAAAAAAATAGTTGTACAATTTTCTCGCTTTTCTCCCGCTCATTAAAAGAGAGAGGGAAAGTGTTGCAACTTAGTTATTTTTTATTCTATCCTCAAAAGACGTTTTTATGAAATGAAATTAACTACTTTAATGTAATCAAAGCGTGAGTGAAACAACGTACTATAAAATTGTAATTTGCGTTTGGGGTCGGTTTTATGTCCACCATCTTGTATATATAGACTTAAAGTTAGAAAAAAAAGAATGGATTAAAGGGAATATTTTTAAAGAAGGAAACTCCCATAATCCCCTTAAGTCTAAAAAAAATAGGTGGTATTTTTAACAAGGGGAGAATCAGCGATTCACACACTCAAATGATTTAATAGCCTTTAATGGGAAATGATACCCGGCCCTCGGGCCTTGGTGTAGTTGGTAGCGTGCTGGCAAGGGTCGTCAAATGCCTTAAATAAGAATGCATGGACCCCAAATATATATATTAATAATATAAAGGTTATATGGGTTGCCTGTGTGTATGTGAGTGTGAGTGTGAATGAGAAAAAAGTGTTTGTGTTGTGTTTACATACGACAATTTCAATTGAATTAGCTCAATCTTGATGGGCCTCCGATGCCGAAAAAAGACCTTAAATAAAAACTAAGAGTTCTAAGTAATTAGTGTGCACGTAATAAAATCAAAGCTTCCTGCTCCGTTGCATGCTTTTTTCACACCTGTTCGCTTATTATTTGCACGTTAACACTCCCACTTGGCACCTGCGAAATCAACAAGAGCCTTGAGAAAGTGCTATTCCGATTAAAGAGATGCTACGTTTAAACGAAAACGCCTTTTCGATAATTATTTATTATCTAGGGGGAAAAATACATAAAACTTGATGATATCTCTTATCTCAGTGTTGATAATAACAATGCACATTTAAAGTGAATGATATTTCGTGTTTACAACGTAAATATTTAGCACCCGGGCGTAAAAAGCGTAAAAGCAAATGTAATAATGGCCTGAGAGGTGGTGTGTGTCTTCTTTTTTATTACACGGCCTGGTGCCCAAAATATTCATTAAAATTGCCCGCTCAGGATGGTATTTGAGAGTCAGGTGACGCCACTTGATTTCAGAATATCGCGAAATTATCCACAACAATCTCAGAATTATTAAGCTCAACAATTGAAGGCCAACATTCGTGGAGAAATTGAAAACATAAACCAACAAACATTACGACAGGTGATGGTTCACTACTTAGAAAGTGTGAAGAGCAAAATGGTGGATATTTAAAGGATGTTAGAAGAAAACCAGCGCCTCTTTTTTCACCATACAATAATAAATAGTTATGTGCAAATATTTGAGGTTGCAAAACGTCACCCATCGTCAGTGCAGCAACTATATAAAGACAATAATATACAATATAAAATAAAATTATGATACAGAAAATATTTATAAAATTTGGCTTACATAAATATAAATATTTTGTGTATCATAATTTTATTTTATATTGTATATTATTGCCTTTTAGTAGAAGGAGAATAAAAAGAGAGAGCAGCTAGTTATATTTTCTTTTATTAAACCCTCAGTGCTGACGTTTCGGTCCTGTTTGGGGCCATCCTCAGAGCATTAGGGTTATCATAAATTTCAATGTTAACATTTCACCTATATTTAACATTGTTGGTCGATTTTATATAATATATATTGTATATAAAATCGACCGACAATGTTAAATATAGGTGAAATGTTAAATGTTTAAAAATGAAATTTATGATGACAACCCTAATGCTCAGAGGATGGCCCCAAACAGGACCGAAACGTCAGCACTGAGGGGTTTAATAAAAGAAAATATAACTAGCTGCGCTCTCTTTTTATTCTCCTTCTACTACATCAATTAACCAGCTATATTAAAAAAAACTTCCAATACTAAATTATTATCTTTATATAGTTGCTGCACTGATGATGGGTGGCGTTTTGAAACTCGAAATATTTGCAAATAAATAGTGTGTATAATGGAAAAAGAGGCGCTGGTTTTCTTCTCCTATTTATCAATCTCAGCCTCCAGACCCAAACAAAACGATTAAAGGATGTTATTTTCAAAATTAAACAAAATTTATTTCGCAGAAGTTTTCTGTTTATAAAAGAATAAATGTGAATTGAGAAGAAATAAAAAAGTTATTTCATTTTAAACTGGTCTAGTGACTTTTGGGCCACCTTGTAGATTAACAAGACAACACCAATTAAGAAGGTAAAACCTAAAGAAGAGGTAACATTGCAATTTCTTTTACGTAATAATTTGCCTTTTGCTGACAACCCATTGTTGTCAGATTTCAAGATTGGTGCTTTTGTTAACTAAAAATCCCTTAACATTTATTTGTTGATTTCCCCTGGTGTAGCACTAGACAAATCTGAATTTTCAGTATAAAGACCAAAGAGATTCGCACTTCTGAGTCATCATTTGAAATTTGCATTAAAAAATAATTTTCTATTTTTCAGCCCCTCCTCTCCAGTCCCCTGCGCTCTCCATGTAGCTAGCAAGTTTCAAGCTAAGTGCCTCATCAAACTTCTTTAGGGAAATTCTCCCAACGCCGTCGCTCGGGAAATTTCCAATTTCATGCTGTGAATTGTGATAGACGTCGAAAAGTTATAAACTTTATATACACTACTAGTTAGGCCTAAAAAAATAAATAAATACGTTATTTTTAGAATAAAAAAAAATAAAAAAATAAAAAAAAAAAAATAAATAAATTTAGTGAGCATGAGGCTTGTGAAAAGACAATCGAAAAAACTTTTTAGATTAAATAGAAAATTTATTTTGGTGTTGTGTTAAATTTGAAATGACTACAATTAAATAATATTATACTAAAATGACATTCAGATGGTGATTTGACTCAAGTTCGTACGCGATGGCGTCTGACACCCTCAGTCCGAATATTGTAAGTAACAACTACTGTATTTATAATTCTAATATTGCTTCTATTTATTTATACACTAAAAAGACTAATAATCTTGAGAGTGGAGTATTTGCCAATGAACAATCATTAAATGTTTTTTTTTGGGTGTAAATTTTTTAATATTTTTTTATATAAAAAAATGCCGACTTTAAGGTGATCGAATTATAAAAAATAAATCTCAAAGAAGTGGTTCAGATGTAAAGAAATAATTTGGGGCTGGAGTACAATATGTGTATTTATTATAGTAAGGAATAAAGAAATAAAAAGAGCAATTGCAGTGTTTATTTCGTTTATTAGTCACTTCAAGCGGACGTTTCGGTCAGATTTGCAATCATCCTCAGGGCTGTAGTGTGTCAATAAAATTCCTCAAAAAGTCGAATGGTGCAATTGTGTAATTTATTTATTTATTTATTGCCATTTAATAAGGACCAAATGCTCTGCACGTCAAGGTTAAATTGATTGGCAATAAATAAATAAATAAATTACACAATTGCAACATTCGACTTTTTGAAGAGTTTCGCAAATCTGACCGAAATGTGGGCTTGAAGTGGCTAATAAACGAAATAAACGTAATTAATAATAATAATGGCGCAGTCCTGATTATTGAAATTCCTTTTTTAAAGAAAGAGGTTTTTATATGTCCTTACCTTTCTTTAAAAAAGAAATAAACGTAGCTGCAATCGCTCTTTTTTATTCCTTACTACAAGATCTACTCATATTCCTACCCTGCCATCATCAACCAGCGAGCGCTGTTTTTATCCAAGTAACTTCTGAAGATAGGATTCTAATAAACGAGCTTATTAATGATATTTAAAAATGCAGGAAGCCAAAAATATCATTATATCTGTATCTGTATTTGCTACAGCATGAAATGAAGCAACTTATACGAATATATGGTGGTACCCTCCACAACAAGATCCTGTTCACTGAAGATGAGTGAATACATTTTACCCGAAACGTCTGGACATTCAAAGAGAATCGAGTGTTTTATTTCTGGCTGCCTGCATTTCCACATCATTCCTTAAACGTGTCGTTTGTAGTATTAGGAAAGGAAATCTGTGAAGACATGCAAACGCATCCGGTTTAGAATTGAAGTTTTTGAAGCACTGTGCAGTTAAAAATATTAAAATTTTAAAGTAAATTTTTGATTTGAAATTTAATAATTTCTAAAGCAAATGTTTATATTAGTAAACCAATAATTACGTTCCATATTCGTCATTCATTTGAAATTCTATTATGAAATGAATGAGAAATTAAATTTAACTTGATAGATCTTTTTTTTCGGAACATGCATATACAAAATTAAAATTGATCACAAGTTTAAAATCCACATGTTGATGTTTAGGAAAGTTTGTTCGTCCAGGCAATTAGATAATAGGATGTTGCTGTTGCTGCTATTGATTTGACTCAGTGCTAGGGCGTCCAATTTCCAGGATCCCCTTTTTGATTTATATTCAGTCTGGGAAATTCTCTTGCTCCCCCTAACAGAAGGGGCTCTTGAAAGCGAGACTCCCCCTCAGGAGAAGTTTCGCCAAATAAGGAGTCTGCGACCTCCCGAGGGAGAATATTTATGGAACAATTTGTTGGTTAAAATAAAGTTTCATCTTTCCTATAATTACAATTCAAAAATATTGTATCATCTGTATCTTCAAAATAGTCAAATTTATTGCTATATTGCTTAAAATGTAGCAAGCAACTAATTTGGGTAGCAGGGAGTATTATAATATCGTTTGAAGATCTGTATGAACTCAGATGACCCAGAGGCTTTAAAAATTAGTATATATTTTATAGTAGAGTTCTATATCTCACAAATATGTAAGTGCAAATAGAGTATATCATTTCTAAAGGCCCTGACGCTTCGATCACCCATTCTGGGCCCTTCTTCAGGTATAAATTCAGATACAATCACAAAACAACAGTCAGAGCTGGAATCAAAGCCAAGCTCGTCGTCTTATTGGAAGCCTTTTTGGTTTTAATCTGAATTTATACCTGAAGAAGGTCAGAGAGTGGGTCAAACGTATTTTCTCAATATCATTTGATATTAATTTGGTAATTTGGAAGACCTATATTTCATATGGACCGTTTATTTCGAAAGTGGTGTAAGTCCATTAAAAAAAAAAAAAAAAATGAGATATCACATAATTTGTGCATGCTTAATTTAATGTAAATTTTTTATATATAAATAGTTAATGGTAAATTTTGTAAATTCTTAAAGTTACCATTTCTCCCATAGGAAATGTATAGAGAAATATTTATGTATTCTTTGGATTTATATATTCTATGCAAACAAATCCTCAAGCAGGCACTTGTTTTTCTTAAATATGGAGAAACCAGGGGGAGTCAAACTCGGTTTGTTTACATTTTTTCCATTTCAAGAGAGTGACGTCATGGAGCGCCTCCTTTTGTAAAAAATAGTTCGAAACAAACAATTATAAAAATATATGCACGGCATATTATTAATAAAGCAGTATAAATACTAGGATCTAAATTAGTTTAGTCCGAAACTATACAATTTGCAAATGAAACAAAATGAATGTGAACTAAATACAAGCAAGGAGGAGCTTCATGACGTAAACCAATCAAAAACTGTGACCTGAAAATTGTTTGTCTACTAGTTTCTGGCCAACCTGTGTATTTAAAGACCTTGGAAATAACCTCTTTTAACCTCTCAATTTGTTTATATTCATCAGAATGTAAACACATAAGGGCATTTTTTCTTAAATATGGAGAAATAACCATTATTAAAATGTTTAATGTCCAGTGAGAGCGCCCCTTTGAATTTACTACTGTAAATTCAAGTAACGACATTGCTGTCATCATAGAGTTTTTTTCAATTTCCTTTTAGTGATATTCTATATTAAATAATAATATGTTTGAATTTGATAGTTTTTATTTTATTTATATCAGCTCTTTCAGATCAATATCCAATAGCTTTTTCAACTAGAAAGTTTTCAATTTATCTAGTATGTAAATCCATCCAATAATTTTCATATTAGCCTTTAGTCTTTTTATAGACTTGAAATGGGATGGAAATAACGAGGGATTAAATATATAGATGATAATCAATATCCAATTACGTCTCTCCCAAATGACAAATCATTAGCAATTTCTCTGACTGATATTTCGGCAAGGAACACGTTTCAATTTGACAGAGTGAGAGACGGAGTGGGAGGTTTAATTAAGATTACCATATGTCCTTGGAGGCTGTTATTAAGTTTACAAATCACTCTACTCTCCGTGTTTATTAGGAAATTTACACGGCGTCTTAATAAAAATTAAATTTGATTATTATGTATTATCTTACGTACGTACGTACTTCGTAAGCTCTTTCTCATTCTTTCCTACTTAAAATAAATTGCAATTCAACACCGGCTTTCATTTCAAGGAGGGAATAATTTAACATGAGATGAGATTGATTATATATAGATATAGAACAAAACGTGTGGAATTTGTAGTTTCAATTTCATTAAAGGCAAGAAGGATTTCATAAATTTCACTCAAGAGGAATTCATTTTCTTTAAAGAAAAAATATCAGTAATCAACAAAAAAAATCATAAAATATCCTTAGAATGTGATGGAAGAAGAGGATATTAATAAAATATGCATATTTCAAAGCAACGACTTGAAAGAAATCAAATCAAAACTAATGACGTAATCAGAATATATGAAAGTAAATTTAATATAATATAAAAATTTAGTTTCAATACAATTTGTGTTTTGTGTGGTATGTCTTTTTGAGCGCTTAATAGAACAAACGAAGGAATATTCTCGCCAACCTGGAAATACCAGTCTGGTACCAGTCTACCATGGTATATGTATATACTAATATAAAGACGAAATGGAAAAAATGTACAGTATACCTATGTATACATACATATGTGAGGAGGCGATTAGCCGAGGGGTCAAGCTTATAATCCTGAACATAGGCGTAGCCAGAGATTTTTGATGGGGGGGTTTAGGATTATTTCTTTCCCCCCCCGACTAATAGGGCGGTATAAGGCGTCTAATGAAATATATGACTAGCCACTTGCCCCACCTTCGCTTCGCCCCCCTGGACCCCCCCTCGAGGTGGCTCGGGCCCGCCCTTTCTTAATTAAGTGCCGCAATTTTTCAATCAACTCGTATCAGGCAATAAATAATGCAAATCTCTTAATTTTATGTATATGGGCCTAGAATATCAAGGTGTCTCTCTATGTGTTTCTCTTGACCAGACTCATATCTCAGACCTCTTTAAGAAAAAAAATAAAAAATTTATTTATATAATAATTTTTATTATTTTTCATTTGCGAGATTTAATAAATTTTAAGCGGCTTTAATTTTTTTTATAAAGCATATTCCCTGAGCATAACAAAAATCAATTCTTTTCAATTAGAGCGGGCGCTGGAGGTAGTTGAGTATGCAAAATTTGAGGACCGAATTCTGACAATGGATTTGGGCTAAGAATAGCTCCCAGAATAAGGATCCGGATCTTGCCGGGCCAATTTTTGGTCCAATTTTTTTTTTTACCCCCACCCCTCTTATTTCCATAGGAAATCAATGGAATGCATGCTAAGATGATGTGAAGATTTGCAATTATGGTCAAATTCGAGTACTTAAAACCTCAAACAATGAAAAAACTGTCTTGTCAGCAACTGAGGGGATCCTCTAGAGTCCCCTGAGAAGTACTATCTTGCCACCAGTTGTGGTGGTCCCCTCTAACCCCTTCATCTCTTTTCTCTCTCTTTGTTATAAATTTAAATATACGGCTTTAACACCATGCCAAATTGTGGGGAGCGGCAATTATGTTCATAATCCACTACCTGGTATCCCAATCAATGAAAAATACTATCTTGCCGCCAACTGCGGTGGTCCCCTCTAACCCCTTCACCTCTTTTATCTCTCTCTTTGTTATAAATTTAAATATACGGCTTTAACATCATGCCAAATTGTGGGGACCGGCAATTATGTTCATAATCCACTAGCTGGTATCACAATCAATGAAAAATACTATCTTGCCGCCAGCTGCGGTGGTCCCCTTTAACCCCTTCACCTCTTTTCTCTCTCTCTGTTATAAATTTAAATATACGGCTTTAACATCATGCCAAATTGTGGGGACCGGCAATTATGTTCATAATCCACTAGCTGGTATCCCAATCAATGAAAAATACTATCTTGCCGCCAGCTGCGGTGGTCCCCTTTAACCCCTTCACCTCTTTCTCTCTCTCTGTTATAAATTTAAATATACGGCTTTAACATCATGCCAAATTGTGGGGACCGGCAATTATGTTCATAATCCACTAGCTGGTATCCCAATCAATGAAAAATACTATCTTGCCGTCAACTGCGGTGGTCCCCTTTAACCCCTTCACCTCTTTTCTCTCCCTTTATTATACATTTAGATGTACTGTCTTAAAACCATGCCAAATTGTGGGGACCGGCAATTATGCTCATAATCCATTACCTCGTGCCCCAATCAATGAAAAATACTATCTTGCCGCCAGTTGTGGTGGTCCCCTCTAACCCCTTCACCTCTTTTCTCTCCCTTTATTATACATTTAGATGTACTGTCTTAAAACCATGCCAAATTGTGGGGACCGGCAATTATGCTCATAATCTACTACCTGGTGTATTTATAATAAAGGGAGATAAAAGAGGTGAAGAGGTTAGAGGGGACCACCACAACTGGTGGCAAGATAGTATTTTTCATTGATTGGGATACCAGCTAGTGGATTATGAACATAATTGCCGGTCCCCACAATTTGGCATGATGTTAAAGCCGTATATTTAAATTTATAACAAAGAGAGAGATAAAAGAGGTGAAGGGGTTAGAGGGGACCACCGCAGTTGGCGGCAAGATAGTATTTTTCATTGGTTGGGATACCAGCTAGTGGATTATGAACATAATTGCCGGTCCCCACAATTTGGCATGATGTTAAAGCCGTATATTTAAATTTATAACAAAGAGAGAGAAAAGAGATGAAGGGGTTAGAGGGGACCACCACAACTGGTGGCAAGATAGTACTTCTCAGGGGACTCTAGAGGATCCCCTCAGTTGCTGACAAAACAGTTTTTTCATTGTTTGAGGTTTTAAGTACTCGAATTTGACCATAATTGCAAATCTTCACATCATCTTAGCATGCACTCCATTGATTTCCTATGGGGTGGGGGTAAAAAAAAAATTGGACCAAAAATTGGCCCGGCAAGATCCGGATCCTTATTCTGGGAGCTATTCTTAGCCCAAATCCATTGTCAGAATTCGGTCCTCAAATTTTGCATACTCAACTACCTCCAGCGCCTGGTCTAAATGGGAAAATTCAGAATTTTCTAGAATTTTTTGCGTTTTATTTAATTTTTTTTTTTTTAAGCTAGAGAAAATTATTATATTTTACTTTCTCTTACCCTATATATGAAATATATAGAGAGAAAAAGTATTTTGTATTATAGAGCTTAAATATCTAGTCATGGCTTGGGTCCAATGGGGGGTTTGAACCCCCAAAACCCCCCCCGTGGCTACGCCTATGATCCTGAAGACAACTCGGGTTCAAATCCACCTCATTGCAAAAAAAGGGTGAAAAAAAATAAAAACTAAAATAATTTAGTTATAAAAATCGGCCGCTGGCTTATAACTCAAAAATTAAGAGAGGTCCCCTAATGAAAAAATCTGGTGTGACTGGCGCACAGCACACAACTTTCTCTTACCCTTCGGTAAGAGAAAGTTGTGCACTGTGCTGGTCACACCAGATTTTTTGTGTCGAGATATATTTAGTTTTCCATAGCACCTTAGTTTCAAACTTGCATTTTAAATGTTGATTGCTTGAAATAAACTATGGTTATTTTTCAAAATTTTAATCTCATATTTGGACATTTTATACACAATATAGATTCGTAAATAAATACAAAATTTCATAAGAATTGGAAAAAAAAATTTTAAATGCGTAAAAAGTTCCAAAGGGGGACCCCCTTTTGAATCGAAATTAACATACAAATCCCTATAGGAAATTAACATTGGTCAAATGCGAAGATAAGGTAGAAAAATTTAAAACGCGTAGAAAGAGAGAAGATAGTTTTGTGAGAGAGAGAGATATGTTTTCTCCGAAAAAAAAAATGGGGGTTTAAATAATAATTGATTTTTAATCTAATAAAAAGAAAAAGATTTAAATTCGGTTACCATGGCAACCATTTATTTCTCCTATCTTTCCTATGAAGCACAAGAGTAAAGTGTGCTTCAAACAATTTTGAGGGCAAAACGAGAATATACATTTGAAAGAGCATCTAAAAAATAATTGATTTTTGAATTTTAATCAAAATCGTTAGAGCGAATTTTGAGAAAATCGGAAAAAACTGAAAAAGTACATCAGTAAAGTACTAGTACTTTTTGGCCGATTTTGATTAAAAGCTTATTTTGTCGGTCCCGGGGGGTGTTTAACTTAAATATAAAATTTCAGCCTCCTAGCTCAATTCCTTCATGCTTAAAATTGAACACACACACACACACACACACACACACACACACACACACACACACACACACACACACACACACACACCCACACACACACACACACACACACACACACACACACACACACACACACACACACACACACACACACACACACACACACACACACACACACACACACACACACACACACACACACACACACACACACACACACACACACACACACACACACACACACACACACACACACACACACAGACAGACCATGTCGCGAAAACCACTTTTTTGGATTCAGGGGACCTCAAAACGTGAAGATCCATCAAAATCTCGACATCGAATTTTTGACATGAAACCAATACTTTCTCTCTCTATATATTTCATATATAGGGTACGAGAAAGTAAAAATTACTGTTAATTAGATAACTGAATCCTGCAACGAATGATATATATTTGAATAGGGTGACCCCCGTCGGAGGAGGTGAAAAAAAATAAAAACTATTTTGTCAAACGGATGATATATGTAGAAAATAATTTATAAGTCCTAAAATAAGCGAGGTGCCAAAACGAAATTAATTGAGTAAATAGAGAATTTAATGATACTCTAATTTAAGAAACATTTAATATGAATTATCTTATAAATTTCGAAGTAAATTTAACACAAGTCCATATCATTTTAATAAATAATTACAATTTAAATAAAACAAAGACAAAAATGTCGATTTCTAAATGCCAAATTTCCAAAATTTTAAAATAATCTTTCCATTTAAGTTTTTCTCTGTCTATTTTATTGGAAATTCTTATAAAACAATACTTTCTCTCTATATATATTTCATATATAGAGTAAGAAAAAGTAAAAAAAAAAAAAAAAATTTGAATTAATATCCAACAAAACATATCGAGATTATGTTGATTTGTCCCTCAAATTGAAAATCGACATTTTTGTCTTTGTTTTATTTAAATTGTAATTATTTATTAAAATGATATGGAAGGTGTTCAATTTACTTAGAAATGTATGGAATATTTCATTTTAAATGCCTAATAAATTACAGTATCATTAAGATGGATTAGAAAAGGTCTTCTTAACTAGAACAAGTGTTACGTTGCTATTGATTCTGTGTATATTTTAATAAAACTTTCAAACGCGTTTTGAATTTATCAATATTGGCATTTGTCACTCTCTTTAACCTCGCGGTCACGAGGGAGTTAAAACTATTAAAATTTTCAATATTGATAACCTTAAAGTCAAAAAGTGTTCAGATCCTTTCCAATGAAAATTTATTTAAACCAAGTGATTATTAACTGGGTTCCAATTGGTATAAATAACTATGTCAGTATAATGATATAAATCTTTACACACAAGTAAAAAATTTTGAAATTTTTAGGTTTATGTTATTTCATTAGGCCTATATCTCAAATAAAATTAATCGATTAAATTACAAAAAGCTTATTTGTCAAGTCTTTTCCGGAAAGTTCTGTAACAGACAGGTTTTTTTTTTTAAACAGACTGACTGGGATCCGAACCCGCGACCCTTGGTATACAAGGCAGGCACGCTACACCTACTACACCAAGCCCGAGGGCCGGACATGGGGTGTCCTGTTTATGTTTATATCATTAAATCATCTGTTCTAACAAGTTCATTGAACTAAATCCCTTTAAATACACAACAGACATAACAACACAAATGAAAGAGTTTATAATCATTAGTCATAAAATAATAAAAAACCTTTAAAAAAAAAAAAAAAAAAAAAAAAAAACTTTTAGACAAATCTTTTTTTATTTTTCTTTCGTACTATTTGGTTGTAGAGTGCAAAAAGAGCGATGTGGGGATCCTAAGGCCCAATTCACACACAAGTGGCGTATGGCGTGGCGTGGCGATGGCGTGGATGGCTTCTGCCATTCTATGTTAACCTATAGCCCAATATACACTGACATGGCGTGGCGAATGGCGCCGAAACCACACCATTCCGACGCCATCTATGGCGACCATAAGTGGCGTTCGCCACTAGCAAACCATTTGTTTCGCAACCTTTGCCCTTAAATTATTGATGCGATATGGATTTTAATATCCAAATTTGCTATATTATATCTATATTTCATTACTTTGTAAAAAATTAAATATGGTTAAATAAACATAAATAACTACACAAATTATAAAATAAATATTTTTATTTAGATTTAATATTTAAATGCCTATGCAGAATATCTATCTTGATTTGCAATTGGAAAAAGGTGTTGGAAATATTTGCTCAGATAAAGTGACTGGAGTGGACTGAGCCATTTGTGTGTGTATGCACGCGCCACATCTTATCCACACCACGCCACGTCCAGCGCCACGCCATCTCCACGCCAGTGGCAAACGCCACTTGTGTGTGAATCCGGCCTAAGGCTCTCTAGAGAAACTATTAAAATAAACTTAGATTTTAAGAAAATGAGATCAATGTTGAAAGGCCCCGAAAAGTCTATCAATTTAAAACATTTCTAAAAAGCAATAAAACTTTTATTTTCCTTGAAATTATATATAACCACTTTACTCTTTCAAATTATATTTAATTAAAAGGATTAACAGTTTATATTATAAAAGATAATTTTAATGCATAATACCAAAATTAAATAAAGAATATCTCACAATTAGGAAGGTTTAATTTTCAAAAAATACACTGGCGCCAGTAAAATATCATGCATGCATGAATGTTTTCTACTGGCACCTACCATATCAGTATAATTAACAACTAAACAATTTTTTATAGATTTTGCATTAAAATATAATAAACTTGGTTCAATTTTATTTTATAGATGAGAATAATAATAAATAAGCCGACCTCTTTTTTCATTCCATTATTCATTTAACATTAAATAATTATTAATCTCTTTTGGAGTATAGTTGCAAGAGAATATAAATAATTATATTATTTGGGCGACACCAGAGCGCTCTGGTGAGAAATGGTTGCTACAAGGAGGAGAACGGAGAGCGACAAAAATGGCTGAAGGATATTTTAAAGAGAATACAACTATGCCATTAATGCATCTTTTTAAAAACTGTTCCTTTATACTTTTATCAAATATTAGTTGTTTATAGTTATATACCATTTTCGAATAATTAATTATGATAATAGTCTTTGTAATATTTATATAAAATACCTGGATAAAGGAGAATGCTGGGATGCAAACGGAGAGAGTGCCAGAGGAGACAAACAAACGGGTTGCAGTTGGAAGTGATGCATTCGCAGGAAGGAACAAAAATGATGAGGATGTGTTATTTATGTATAATAACAAAATGAAATTGTCGGAGCAACGAAATGAGAAAACTTTTGTAAGCACAGATAAAAAAAAGACACTAGTTTGTTAGATGTTCACTGGCCGATCGGCTATTGACACGGTAGGCGCGCGCTGATGGCGTCTACCCCCACTCTGGGCGCTGAGGGGTAAAGGAGGGAGGGTAAGGCGATGGCTTTTGATCACCCCCTCCCCAAAGTAGGGGAATTTCAAATAAAATAAAAATTCTTATTAAAATAAATACAATAAGCACGGTGTCTAAAAAGTCTCCGATGCCAATTGCAAAATTTCCAAACAGTGAGCGAGTTATTAAAAAATATGAATAATAAATAGCCTATTATTTAATAGCTTGGGCCTTCGTGTAGTTGCTAGCGTGCTAGTCTTCTATTTCAAGGGTCGTGGGATAGTCCAATGATTTTATTTAGGCCATTTGGATACCAAATGGCTTAAATAAATATGCTTGGATATATCATTTAAGTTTATAATCCTGAGTTGAAGGTAACTCGAGTACTTATTTTTTTTTATTTTTTTTTTGGAATGGGTGCATAAGGTCCGAAGACCTATAATGACCAATAGTCACATGCAGCCAGGAAGAAAATAAAAACAAAAGGAGAAGCATAAAGGGGAAACTCAACTGCGGGAACTGAGAAGATGCCTGTTGAGGTTAGGCTTGAAAGTCTGAAGATTGTAGGTTTTGGGGAAGATAGATGCAGGGAGCTTGTTCCAATCTCGGGAGGTCATGGGGACAAAGGAAGATTGGAATTGATTTGTTAGAATGAAATTGATTTTAATATGTTTAAAATTATTATTATATTACTTTCTCTTACCTATGTATATATGTAATATATATATAGAGAGAGAAAGTATTGGATTCATGTCAAAAATTCGATGTCGAGATTTTGATGGATCTTCACGTTTTGAGGTCCCCTGAATCCAAAAAAGTGGTTTTCGCGACATGGTCTGTCTGTCTGTGTGTCTGTGTGTGTGTGTTCAATTTTAAGCATGAAGGAATTGAGCTAGGAGGTTGAAATTTTATATTTAAGTTAAATACCTCCCGGGACCGGAAAAATAAGCTTTTAATCAAAATCGTCCAAAGAGTACTAGTACTTTACTGATGTACTTTTTCAGTTTTTTTCGATTTTCTCAAAATTTGCTCTAACGATTTTGATTAAAATTCAAAAATCAATTATTTTTTAGATGCTCTTTCAATTGTATATTCTCGTTTTGCCCTCAAAATTGTTTGAAGCACACTTTACTCTTGTGCTTCATAGGAAAGATAGGAGAAATGGTTGCCATGGTAACAAAATATAAATATTTTCCCATGTTTATAATTTTGACATCCTAAATTTCTAATATATTGGCGGAAACTAAATATATTTCGACACGAAAAATCTGGTGTGACAAGCACAGAACACAACTTTCGATTACCGAAGGTAAGAGAAAGTTGTGTGCTGTGCGCCAGTCACACCAGATTTTTTTTTTATTCAAGTAATATTTGTATTTTCTTAAATTATTTTTTTGAACAGGAATCAATGAGGAGATTGACTCTAAAATAGAATATATCGTTAATTAATTGATAGGGATATAGTTTTTTACTTTCTCTTACCTATATATGTTAATATATAGAGATATAGAGATTCAATTCAATTATTGGCAAAATAATCATACCAATCATTCATCATTGTTCTGTACCTGTGCATTTCTACACCACATCATTAAGGAATTCAATTTATCATTACACAATAATTAACTAATAATTAAGGAAGGAGAGAGAACCGATAAGATTTCTCCCTCTCTACCTTGTGGACGAAAACAAAGTTTTAAGAAAATTTTGAAAATTCTCAAAGTTCAAAGGCTGCTAGTCTCTTATTCAAAGCTATTTCTCCTCTAAATATTTAAATAAATCTCCACTCAACTAGTCGAATTAATAATCAATATTTTAATTATTATTCAGAACGTATTATTATTTACTCAAGTAATTCCCATGACCTATAATTTTATTTATTGAAATTTAATACAGCTATGAATCTAAGAACGAAACTCAAGTAGCTAACTTTAGGGAGAAAAAGTAATCAAATCCCGTGGGAAATTCAATGGAAATGGCCAGAGATGAAAAAAAGAAAGGGAAGGAAGGAAGGAAGGAGGGAGGGGGGAAGGACAAACCGAGTGTACAGTAAAAGACAGACAGACAGACACTCGATTGAGTTACAACCTGAACAAAAAACAAAAACAAAAACGAAGACAGATGAGTTGTATTGAAGTCAAGAAGAAATTTATTACTTTTAGATAGAGAAACAAACGATGGTAGGGGGAGAAAACGTTAATCTTCCATTCGAATTCGTTTTTTTTTTTTTATTATTGAATGAAGAAAGTTGATTCGAATTTTTTTTTAGCAGATTTGAGATTAAATTATAAACTGAAAATTGTAGAAATGTTTTATAATTCTAGTATAGTTATTCGATTTGTGATAAAATCTATAGAAACCTCATTTATATAATTCTTTATATTTAACGATTTTCAAATTGTTATTGATTTAATGATTTTAATGATGATGAAAATGTAAATCTATATTATATTCTAAAAACATGACCTCGATGAAGAAAACAATCCGTAATTAATTTTCCCTCCGTCAGAAACGGACTAGCCCTTGGATAGAACACCTAAAAATAACACAGGAGAACAAAAAGACCTTTTTTTTGTTCCCGAGGTATTTGAAGCTATTTCTGGGTATTTTGGTAGCGCTGATTCCAAAAATTCCATCAGTTTCGCCCCATCACGACTAATTTTAGAGAAAATTAAATTTTAAAATTTCTAAAGCGACTCTAATTTTGAATTAACAGGATTTTTATTAAGGCGTTACCCCTTAAAAATATGCATATAAATAAATTACATAGAAATATTAAAGTTTCGGTCCAACCGGAGGTGATTTAGTGGTGCAAAACAAGGCTAAATGTTTAGAAAAATCGAGTTTTCTTTTTTTACTTTGGGCTCCCCTAATACAATTTTTTCAATCCCTGAATGCTAAAACATATTTTTACGATATTCTATAGTTCTTTAGCTTTCCAAAAATTATTCATTCGTGAAGATTTTATAATTATTAGTGAAATTATGAACAAAATAGTCAAATATTATCGTTTATACTGTATTATTTTATCTTTGTCGAAGATAAAGCTTTGATATTTTTCATTTAGGATATAAAATTTATCAATTGGGGTAAATGGGTAGTGGCATATTTAGCGCCCTGGTGCAAGTAAAATTGGGGCTCTTTCTTGTTTTTTTTTTTTTTTTAATCTAGATTTTTTTAAAGATTGCGGTGTGGGTTTTACGTGAAAAATTTTAAACTCAGGTTGTTTTACCCCCGTGAAACCCCACATATAGATGCAACCTCAGATTTTACATGGGTTTATGGACAAATTACGGTGATTTTTGAAAAAAATTTTATTCATTTTTTAATGAAAATAACTAGTTATCTAAAAAATATCTTTTTAAATAAAAAAAAATGGTCCAACGATGACCAGTGTCAAATGCAACCAGGAAGTAAAAGATAGACAAAAGAAGATACTAGGAGTTTAGATTTGAAGATTGTAGGTATTGGGAAAAATAGAGGCAGGTTGTTTATTCCAATCGCGGAAGGTCATGGGGTCAAAGGGAGACTGTAATTAACAAGTTGTACAAGTAGTAAGGTTAGCTGCTGGGATATTGTGGTACTATATTTGGACCACCCAGTTTGTGCCCTCGAATACAAATTTATAGATCCGCGGTCAAACTCTGGAGAGTGATTTAGAGCCAGAAGTCTTCTTTATTTTTTTGGTAATTAAAAAAAAATTTAATTAGCTTTAATTAGCTAATTATTTGACCAATAAGATGCTGGTCGAAATGTTTCGGTGGAAATAAAGGCCTTATATATTTAAAAAAAATTATTTTAATGCCCTCGGGCCTTGGTGCAGTGGTTAGTGTGCTGGCCTTCTGTACCAAAGGCCGTGGGTTCGCATCCCGTCTCATTCGACAATTTATTTCAATTTAATTGGCTACTAATAAATTGAAATAAATAGAGACGGGGTCTAAATGGCCTCAGTTGCCGAAAAAGACCTGAATGAAATTTAAAATTATTTTAAATTTTTATAAATGATGCCTTCACAAAACTTTACATATACCTCAGATAGCTAATTATATTAAATAAAAAAAAAACTCATTTATTTAACACGAATGTTAAACGTTTTCTTGTTTATTATATCGATGATTTTCTATCTGACGGATAAGTTTGCTAGTTGGCTAGAAGTGAAGCAACCGGCTCTTAATAGAATAGGCAATTGAATATGAACCCAACGAATAGAGAGAGCTCCGACAAGTAGTACGACTGGTGGCGCCTCTATCAGGCGCAAAGCTCCGCTTGCACGGATGGTGCTGCACTCTCTCGGCCAACTTCTGAACTAGCAGCTTTTTCGTTCAATTCAATTGAGGCGTTTTAATCAGAGAAAGAGTCGATTTATCTTCAGGCTACTTCTCATTCCTTCCCTCGTTTAGAGGTTTTTTTTTTTTGCCCCAGAATGAAACTACTTTCAATGTCTGCCGACATTCGACCTCGGCTAACTTAGTTACAGTTTCGCGTGTTATAAATGGAAAATCGATTTGTGCGTCACGGAATATTTATAAACCTCAACTCTCTCTCTCTCTCTTCCCTTCCTCTATATAAATATATCCCAAAAATATAAAATTTCTCAAACTTTTAATTATATAATAATTGACTTATATTTAAAAATTCTCTCATTCATAGAAACTGAGGCGACCCTGAACTGGGATAATTCTATTTCCCCGCCATTCAATTATATCATTTTTGAAAACTTTATTATATCCAGGATGTTCATACACGATCAAACCATATGCATGCATTAATGCCCTATAAAATGACCAAATATGGACAATGAAGGTAAAAAATTTGGTGGAACTGTTCGCACAGCACACAACTTTCTCTTATCTCTGGTAATCGAAAGTTGTGTTCTGTGCTTGTCACACCAGATTTTTTGGCTACCAATAAATAGAGACGGGGTCTAAATGGCCTCCGTTGCCGAAAAAGACCTTAAATAGATAAATAAAAAAAAAAAAGAATGCGTTTATCTGAGAAGACATTCTTAAACGCAGAAGTGATCTTTCTAATCGCTTGAAAGAAAAAATCCGGGACAAATTGAGGTTGAAATGTTGATCTTTTACATTCCCACCCTATAAAGCGCGAAAGAATATTAAAAATAATTAAAAGGTTTTAAATATGCAACTTTATGCAATATTCACAAACTCAGGATTCGCAGGGACTTTGCAGCCAGGAAATTAAATAAAAATTAAATAAAAGATTTTTTATTTAATCTCCTGGCTGCAAAGTCCCTGCGAATCCTGAGTAAATCTCCACAGCCAAAAAACATCAATTTATCGAATATTCACAAAATATCCAAGAATATGAAATATAGAATTTGAACTCTAGTTACAAGGAGGCCTGTTTCGGATTGAAAATTGGTTTCCGGGATGTACATGTTAGTAAATAAAATATGCAATTGCATAGGAATCCGGGCTTTAGTTATTAAAATCCTTGTAAAATTCAGTTATCAAAGTATTTAGTCCGATTCTATTTAATCACTTAATATTTTCCCTATAAATTTTAAATTAAAAACACAATCACCAATCTCTAAATCCAAATTTTATTATCAATTCGTAACTAACATTATTAAAACAAAACTGTCAACATTTTATTAATCTCCACGGGTTTAAAATTAATCGCGCAAATTTATTTTATTTTTCAAAAAATCAAACTTAAAGGGGATAGATATACGGGTATAAAAGGAGAAAGTGAGATCACCAACCCTACCGCGCTAGGCCCTGGCGGGTCGGCGTCTCGGGATATGTCCAGGTAAATGTATTTTAATAACCGTAATATAAAAAATATAAATGAAAAAACTTATTTTAAATAAACCACCATATTCAATTACCATTAAGGAAGAGTCATTTTAAATTTTATTAAAATCGAGTGAAAAATAAAAAATAAAATTTTTGGTGGTAGAAGGAGGGGGGGGGGAGATTTGAAAAAACTTTTTGAAATGTGTAATTTTAGGGGAAGGAGGAATTTTTATTTTCCATTGATAATTTAAATTAATATATTTTTCGTAACTTGTTTTGCAATACTGTGCGAAGGTCTATATAAATAAAAATCTGGTGTGGCGACAAGGGCGGATACAAGGGGGAGTAAAGGGGGTAATTACCCCCCCCCCCCCGAGATTTGAAATTTTAAAAATGAATACTTAAAAATTTGATTTGTATTTATATTCTGCCAATCAAGTACAGAATGTGCCTTTAAATTACCGAAATTATGAAAAAATAATGCGCTGTGCGACGAGTCACACCAGATTACCCCCCCGAGAAACACCTCTGGATCCGCCCTTGTGTGGCGACCAGTCTGAGGTAGGCATTTTAGATTTTATTAAAATAGAGTGAAAAATAAAATTCAAAAACTAATTATTTTTTAGATGCTCTCTAGATTTTATTTTTCACTCTATTTTCATAAAATCTAAAATGCCTACCTCAGAGATTAACCAATTGAAAAATGATATTTCCTAGCGTTAATTAATTAATAAGAAGCTGGAAAATGACCTTTGATGTCGATGCGCACTAACTACCCAATAATAAATTCGACTTCTACTCGGTTAGATCGTAAGTGGCTTAGATTTCGATCCAAATCGAGTTTAGGATCAAAATTTTACTTAAAATCCCATTAGCTGAGATGCTTTTATGATTTCGAAATTTTACAAATCAAATTGTAAATGAATCAGCGTCGGGCACGCAACTTGATTGAATTTAATACGAGCAGAGATGCTGGGTAATAAAGAGTGTGAGTTTATTGGATTGGAAACCAACCTGGTGAACAATCATAAATCAATTTAAATTAATTTACACTGACAGATACAACTTTCTGCTTTAGCAAATGTATTATTCTCTCTTCTTTTGACATTCTCACTAATATACACTCGTCGGGTTTTTGCTGATCTGATATTCGTCTGCCATATTTGATGGATTCAGAAAAAATGATTTTTTTTTAACCAATGGGCTATTTATTAAAAAGAGGACCGAAATCGAATTTTATATTCATATTAGCCTAATATCCGTGAAATTGTTATGCCCTTTAATTATCATGACTCCTTGACTCTTCATCTTGTGTTTCTATTTTTCTTAAAAATCAAGTTTCCCTTCCTTTCAGCATTTTATTTCTATAGCTACGTAGTCATTGTTAGACAGGTCAGTTGCTTCACTAGCAAACTTATTCGACAGTTAGCAAATCATCGATATAGTAAACAAGACATGCTAGTCAAAAAAAAAGTTTTTTTCCTATCTAACACTGGTGGACAAGGTTTTGTTCACTAGAAAACTGATTAGTGAATCTAGTCAGTGGCGTAGTGAGGGGGAGCAAGGGGGGATCATCATGCCCCCGGAGCTACTCACAAAGGGGCGACAAATGGTCCGCAAAGCAACAAAAAATTTCTAGATAATTTTTATTTTTATTATCTATAATTGATTTCTGGAAAATATATTTATAATTCGAAGCGCCCTAAACTCCTAATAATAATAATAATAATATTTATAATAATAATTTTAAATAAATTTTAATAAATTAATAATTTTAAATAAATGCCAGTGTAATATAATAATTTTGTATATTTTACATATAATATTATATGGTTTTCGAATGGGGGGGGGGGGGGCGTAAAGGTATTGTGCCCCGGGCGCGAGTTGCTCGCTCGCCACTGAATCTAGTACATTCTTTTACACTGAATTCATATATGTAATTAGAATTATATTGGATCTAGGAGACTGCAGCCAAGGAATTAAACAAAAAACTTATTTAATTGTTAACCGTCGACGTTTCGGTCGCAAATCACGACCTTCTTCATGACGATTAATTGTTAGAATACAATATTAACAGTATTATTTTTATTTATCATTGCAAATTATACAATATTATTTAAGCTATATGTATTAACAGCAAGTGACTCACTCTTAATACATATAGCTTAAATAAATATTGTAATTTTGAATGATAATTAAAAATAATACTGTTAATCGTGTATTCTAACAATTAATCGTCATAATGATTTGCGACCAAATAGTTTCCATTATAAGTATTCCTTGGCTGCAAAATCTCTAGATCCAATTCAAAGATCTAAAGCTACTTCTCATCGCTAGTATTTTATATAAAATATTAATTTTCATCATCTTAAAATTCCAAGCCCTAGATAGACTATAAAAATAAGAGAGAGGAATGGAGGGCGAGTTTGGTTGCTATAGTGACAGCGGGTTTCGATCAAATACCGTCTGTCCTTGGATGAGGGTCCTTTTGGGCTGTTGTGTTCCGCGTCTGTGGGGTGTCTCGATTTGCCCTATTTGGGTCTTTGCCAACTCCCCCCCTTCCCCCGTCTTCCATCGAACTCTCTATTGCCAGCTCACTCACTCCACAGTATTTATTTATTTATTCTATTGTTCTTCTGTGAGTAAATTATCTTGTTTTACCCCCAAAAAAAACTTTGCTTACTTTCTCTATACTGATGTAGTATTTCAGATTTTTCAAATTCATTTTCCTTCCATAGAGACAATGTTAAATTTCTATGGCGATTTGCAGGTTCATTTCGATTCAAAAGAGCGTCTCTTTTGGAACTTATTAAAAAATTTTTCCAATTATGTCAGTGGTCAAGTGCTATGTGAAACTAAATATACTGTATCTCGACACAAAAACAAGCACAGTACACAACTTTCTCTTGCCGAAGTTGTGTGCTGTACGACCAGTCACACCAGATTTTTTAAATTAAACTACCTGCAGTATATAAATCCACTTTTTTAAATGGGGGAATTTTTTCAGATTGACGGTGGTTATACTGTCAGTTTTGGTCCAAGATCATCATCAAGTCTGAATTTTCCTTAATTAGCGACTAAAAGCGTATATTAAAGTAAAACACATCTTTCAGTTAGAGCTCGATTTAATTGATAAATTATCGAATCGGAGTGCGAACCTCGAATCTCAAAAACCCATGACCTTCCGTGATTGGAACAAGCTCCCTGTCTCTATCTTCCCCAAAACCTACAATCTTCAGACTTTCAAGTCTAATCTCAACAGGCATCTTCTCAGTTCCCGCAGTTGAGTTCCCCTTTATGCTTCTCCTTTTGTTTTTATTTTCTTCCTGGCTGCATGTGACCACTTATTTTTATAGGTTTTCGAACCTTATGCACTCATTCAAAAAAAAAAAAAAAAAAAAAAACTAGGAGAGGGAGAGGGAGAGTAAATTTATGACCAAACAAACACCTCTAAGATTTCAAACAATTGTTTAAAATCATTGTTCATATTTTAAATAACTACGAATCGTTTATTTAGTCCATTCCCAAATGATTTGTGATGATTCTGAGTCATTGCCTATAAATCCAGGCGAATAAGCAAGATGCTTTTAAGTCAGCACTGAAAATAAAATTCTTAATCATCTGCTGTTTGCTCTACACCCGGAATATCATCAAATAGTGAATAACAGTGATATTTATAATTGTTTGTAATTTTGAATTTTTTTTTAGAAAAATATTTATCTAAATTTAAAAGAGGTTTTTATTTGAATCTTTAATATTCAAATGAGATAGGATGTCTGTCGGCTTTTATAAAGAAGATCCGTGTTCAAATCCTGAGCATACGTGTTTATTTTCATTAAATGAAAATATTTGTAAACAAATCCTCAAACAGACACTGAATTGGAATATTGGATCCCTCCACAATAGCCCCCAGGCACCTCCACGAGGAGAAGGCATCCCGTCCTGTGAAAGGGACGTAAAGAAGGTTCCCTCTCAGTGAAGCATTCTTCAAAGGAGTCGACGCTGAGGAAGTCCCTCCTCAACTAGGACATCCTCCCTAGCATAGAAGAGGTTGGATAAAAGGAACCAGAAATAAGGATTAGTTCACTAGCTAGAAACGAACGTAGGAGGAGGAGTTAGAGATAGGAAATAATGTAACGGTAGAAGGCTACGGCCAGAGACCGGTTGGGTTCGAGGTGTGTGTACCACGGGAATTTCAAAATTAAATTTGTCAATCTGTCTTTATAGATTTATATCCAGAAGATATATATAAGAACAAAGTTGTCATTATTGATGCCACAAGTCCGCCCCCCTATAATTTATTATCAAGGCGAGTGTTTAAGACAACGTGAGAATGGAATAAATTCCACCAACCTATTCTTTTTTTTTTTTTTTTTTTTTTTTTTTGTATATATAGATTATCCATTTTCAAGGAATGAGATTATTGATTTCTCTCAACCTTTACTTACTCTAAAGGTCACCCCATCGAGATTAAGGAACAAGAAACACCTCTGACACACTATATTTATTGGATACATTGATGAAATCTTTCTTTTTTTCTTATTTATTTATTGAAGACATCAGACATCCTTCTTCCATTGTTAAAAAGAGAATGTCAATAGCAAAATGACATTTATATTCTGCGACACAAGATAAGTGTATTTGAGTTTCAATAAAAAAATCTTTGAGTCATTTAATGGAAAATTGAAACTTTCTTTCAAATAGAATTTTTTTTCTATTGAATTGAACTTTAAATTAAAAAAAAAAAAATTGACGATCTTCTTTTGTTGAGATATTTATTTCATAAACTTTCCCTCTCTGAGGGTTTGGGCCTGATGATGGAAGGGGGAGCTTGGTCAACTGGAGTAAGATGATGTAAGCAGCTAGCTAATCTTATTTAAATTTCGCCGACGTTTTGGGAGCGCATCGTTCCCATCCTCAGGACCTACGATCATCGAAAATTTATTTAGTGTTATACAAGCAAAATTTCAATTAAATATACAAATTAAACACTAGGTTATTTGTTTCAAAGGTTTTATTAATTAAAAATTAACACTTGATACGTATTTCGACAATTCCTTGTCATCATCAGAAGTCATCATCATGCATTAGAATTTAATCACTTCTGATGATGACAAGGGAGTGCTCGAAATACGTATCAAGTGTTAATTTTTTAATTAGGCCTAATAAAACACTTTGAAACAAATAACCTAGTGTTTAATTTGTATTTAATTTCTACAAAGTGTTTCAACGAGAACCAGCGGTCGAAAGTTTAAATCTTAAGCAAAATTTCGATGATAGTAGGTCCTGAGTATGGTTCCCGAAACGTTGACGAAATTTAAATAAGAATTTTCATTCCATGGCTCCTCCTGCTCCTGTTGATGATTACTCAGCCATCAAATTTCTTTTTTTCAATTCTTATTTCGATAAATATTTGATACTTGAAGATGTAACTGTGGTCTGCGATTTCTGATGCTTCCCTTATACAAGAACCAGAGTATCAATATGAAATGGTACATTCTGG
>JAKCPI010023692.1:0-20800 GCA_023213315.1 Euborellia annulipes | reverse complement strand
CCCCAATTTAGATTTTTGATTTTTGATATATTAATAGATAAAAAAAGAGGATCCCAATATTGCAAAACTGCACTCAGTACCCTGCACTCAGTCAGGACTAGTTAATCCTAATCCACTGGTCATCTGGGAGCTGTGTCGTCGATTAATGATGATCTTGGTCTTTTGGAGGAATGGGGAAACCTCAATCAAATAAAATTCAATTCCCAAAAAAACTCAATGTTATCTAATTTCTAGACAAAAAAATAGGATTTGCCCTCCCCCTTATTTACAGCAATAATAGTCTCGAGTTCAAAGATTCGTCTTGTGTTCTGGGAGTGACAATTACATCTGATCTCTCCTGGAGCACCCACATCTCTTCTGTGGTTAAATCTACCGCAAGGAAATTAGGTTTCCTATTCAAAACGAAGCGTTACTTTTCCTCCTAACTCCTCTTTAAAGGCCAAATTCGGCCGAGTCTTGAATATGGTTCCCATCTTTGGCGAGGGGCGTCAAAAGACGCTCTCTCACCTTGGACGCCATACAGAGGCGTGCAATTAGACTGATAGGTGATTCTACTCTTACTGCATCCCTACAGTCACTAGATCATAGAAGAAGCGTGTTTGCACTACTCTCTTCTACAGGTATTACCATGGTCAATGCTCTGCCGAATTAAAATCAATTATCCCCCCAATGCAACATATTCACGGAACACAAGAGAGGCATCGTCCCAGCATCCCTATGCTGTTCGGATCACGAATAACAGAACTGGTCAATTCCAATCTTTCTTTGTCCCGTGATTAGAACAAGCTCCCTGCGTCTATCTTGCCCAAAACCTGCAATTTTCAAACTTTTAATTCTAATCTCAACAGGCATCTTCTCAGTTCCCGCAGTTGAGTTTCCCTTTTATGCTTCTACTTTTGTTTTTATTTTCTTCCTGGCTGAATGTTACCACGGGTCATTATAGGTCTTCGGACCTTAGGCACCCATTCAAAAAAAAAAAAAAAATGTGTAAGCAATATTTTCCCATTTATATTAAATAAGTTTCTCGAGTAGTGTCAATATTGATAACCTCAAAATACAAGAGGAGAGTAGGTTCGTACTTAAGGCATTATTAACTTATTTATTCTCTCTCTGGAGATGTTATCTTATAATATCTTAATCAATAATATACTTTTCTTATCTTCTCAATCAAGTGATAGTCTACACAAATTTAGGGCGTTGTTACAAACTAATTGGAAAATAATATTAATGTATAAGCTTGTCGTTATCTAGGAGCTCAAGTCTTGACGTGTGTTCAGGGACGGGAGCTCCAACCTCCTTCACCGCCCTTCCTAGCATGTTAATAGATAACACGTTTATTGTAATCGTAGGGTTGGGTTGGGTTGGTTGGCTGGTTGGTTGGTAGGTAGCTAGGCATGCTTAATGCAATCAATTAGCCGAGGAATTATCTAGATTGAACATTAATTACGCCAGAGTCGATTTAGACAACGTCTCAACCAAACATCTGACATATCATAACTATGAAAGTAAATGTATATAAGGGAGGAAGGAATCTAGTTGTTACTAGTTTTAGTAATTGGAATTTAAGTGTTTTGAGTTAATCATACTAATAATCGTTTATTGGTGTTAGACATACATATGAATTTATAAAGGGAATTGAATATATTATTTTAGTTAGGTCTATTTATTACACTATATATCTGAAATATTCTACCAGATTTAGTTGAAATTAACTTAATCTTTAAAAACAATTCTTTTACTTTAATTTCTTCGATACAACTCTAAAAAAAAATCTGTGATTTCAGTAAAAGTTAGTGGAAAATAAAGTTCTCCTTCTAAAAATTCATTAACAGCAAGAATTCCAGAAAAACATGATAATGTCTATCTTACATTCACAAAACGGTTGAGTCTATTATGTTTCGGGTAAACACAACTCAACAAATCTGTGATCTCATTGAGGTTCTACTAACACTTTTATTGAGGTAAAAAAAAAATAATAAAATATTATATTGTAAGAATAACAAAAAAAAATATATATTGTAAAAATTTATTAAGATCACAGATTTTTTGAGTTGTTTTACCCAAACATAATAGACTCAACCGTTTTGTGAATATAAGATAGACCTTATCATGTTTTTCTGTGTCAATTTTATCTTCACGAAAAAAAAGTTTAGTCTATTAAGTTTAGGTAAATACAACTCCAAAAATCTGTGATCTCGTTAAAAGTTCTACTAACACTTTTATTGGTATTCAGTGGAAAATAAAGCTCTTCTACAATAATCTTACAAAATTCATCAACAGCAAGTTTTCCAGGAAAAATGTGATACTACTGTACTGTCAATGTTACCTAACATTCACAAAATAAGGATTATGTTTGGGTGTGGCAACATACCCCAATTTTAATCTTGGAATTAGGACAATCACTTTTTTAAAATAATTAAATCCTTAAATCAATCAATTCTTTTTAGATCAAATTTTTTGAATTTCCCTTTTGTATTAATTTACAATATTCTTCCTTCTTTGATATCCAAACTCATCTTCTAATTATTAGATATCAAACGAATTTGATATCATACAATCAATATTTTCTAATAATTACAAAGAGACTTTATTAGCTTATTTATCATTTATTTTTTATAAGTATCCCGAGTCGAAATCGAACGCCTGGTTTGAGTCTACAAAACCTCAGAATCTAATTGTTGTCTAAGTAGACTTAACAGAATCAAACTAGGATTTGAAAGCATGGTTTCTATGGAAATTTGATAGTCTGGTTTGGTTCTAACAAGTCTACTTATGTCCCTTTTTGACATGTTTAGACTCAGACCAGGTATTCGAAATACTAGTTTAAGTCTACCAGATCTACTATTACGACCAGCAGTATTGAATGCTGGAATCCTAGTTTAGGCCTATGAATTCTCATTTAAAATTTGTTTATATACATATATACAGAGTGACAAAACAGTTCTGATAATTTTGTTAGATTAGCAAAGAGGTATGCTTGTTTTTTGGCAATGAGAAAAATAACTTTTAGAGTGTTTTCTTCAAATATTTCGAAGACATTTAATAGCACTTCACCGCTGATGAAGAAGTCCTATTAAATGCCATCGAAATATTTGAAGAAAACACTCTAAAAGTTATTTTTCTCAATGCCAAAAACAAGCACACCTCTTTGCTAATTTATACAACTTGGCACTCCACATTCGAAATTTTTTACTTTCTCTTACATCTATATATGTTAATATATATAGAGAGAAAGTATTGGATTCATGTCAAAAATTCGATGTCGAGATTTTGATGGATCTTCACGTTTTGCTCTTCATTTCGCTACAATTAAATTCTTAAATAAAAGGAAAATCAAATTAATCTTTAAATAAAATAATATTTTTTGTTTAAATATCAATTTTCTTTAATTTGAGAATAAGATAACATATCTTTAAAAAATTTTAAAAATTCCAATTGCTCTTCGTGTCGATTTCAATATTTCTGGAGATTCATTACTGAAATTGTTTTAAAGAAAATATGGATGTAAAAATAAGTTTCCATCTCTAAAATAAATCACATTAATTTTTATCTTGACTGTATATGTAGGCCTATACCATCAGCTATCACATGTGGAAAAATATTATATTTTTCTTTTCAGTAAGAACTTCTTTTAGTTCTCTGGAAATGTGAAAAATATATAAATTAATTTTATAAATTTATAATCTTTTTTAATTTGTCTTCTTACCTTTCAAAATGACATGAATGGCCAATGTTCCTTGTATTCATTTATTAAAAATTAAAGTGGCTTCTTCAGGCCAATGTGTTTTTACAACTAAAATTTATAATGAATATAATTGAAAAAATTAAATAGAATATAAGATTACATATATATAAAAAAAATAAAAATAAAAATAACAGCTAACCTTATCATTTTGTTTTGGCTTGTTTTTATAACGTTGACCCTTAAATAAATAAAAATAATTAATAATAATAAAGAAAATTAATGAAAAAAATGAAAATAAAACTTAAAACTTACTTCTTTTTATCGATAATAAATCCAAATATCGAAGGGATGAGAGAAAATAGCGACAGAATTAAAGGTGGTCATCTATTAAAGCTTTGGCGCTGAGATCGCACTGTTTTTAATTTTTACCCGAGAGGATTAGAAGGTTCAAACCAGTACTTCCCGAGTCAAATTCTAACGCCTGGCTTGAACCTTTTAGTCCTCAATTGAAGACTGCAAGGTTCAAACCAGGCGTTCAAGTACTGGTTTGAACCTTCTAATTCTCCTGGCAGGTTTAGTAGGCTCAAGCCAGGCTTTCAATTTTGACTCAAATACTGGTTTGAACCTTCTAATTCTCCTGGTAGGTTTAGTAGGCTTTAACCAAATTTTAATCCTATCAAATAACAAAGGAATTGAGGACTAAAAGGTTCAAACCAGGCGTTCAAGTACTGGTTTGAATCTTCTAATTCTCCTGGTAGAATCAGTAGGCTTTCACAAAATTGTAAATAAATAACATCCCATTAAATAACAAGGGAATTCAGGACTAAAAGGTTCAAACCAGGCGTTCGATTTCGACTCGGGATATTGAAGAACTTTATTTCACCAAAATACCTTTTTTTTGGAATGGATGACCAATGGTCACATGCAGCCAGGAAGTAAATAAAAACAAAAGGAGAAGCATAAAAGGGGAACTCAACTGCAGAAACTGAGAAGATGCCTGTTGAGATTAGACTTGAAGTCTGAAGATTGTAGGTTTTGGGGAAGATAGACGCAGGGAGCTTGTTCCAATTGCGGGAAGGTCATGGGGACAAAGGAAGAATGGAATTGACTAGTTCTGTTAGTCCTGATCTGAACAGCATAGGGATGCTGGGACGATGGCTCCCTTGTGTTCCGTGTATATTGAAGCATACTTTACTCTTGTACTCCAAAATGGTTGCCATGGTAACAAAATATAAATATTTTTTTTTATTAATAAATTCTATATCTTGAATTACAATCTATCGGCGGAAACTAAAGATATCTCGACACAAAAAATTTGGTGTGACAAGCACGGAAAACAACTTCCGTTTACCGAAGGTAAGAGAAAATTGTTTGCTGTGCGACCAGTCACACCAGATTTTTTTTCATCAAGAGTGTGTTCGAATGGACTAGAGACAAAACGGATTAGGATCAAGATTTTGTGACTCACTCAAGTTCGAATTTCTACTTGTCACAAAAAATTATCCAGCATTACTAAAGTCTTCCTAAGGTAAAGTAGGAAGGTTGGACCTTAATGGCCCAATGCTTTGAGTTCAGGCAGTTATTTAATCTAACCTTTATTCTAGTGGAAAATAATCTCACCTCAGTAACATGCACAAAGTACTATCACGACAAATAAACATTTGCTTCTTTTTAAAAAAGTCACAGCTTCTTTGATCCTGAGCAAAGTCATGATTAAGATTTTTATTTATAATAATAAAACCCAAAATTGACCCCAAAAAGAATTTTCTAGTTCCAGTACCATCTGAAGTTAGGAACAATAACAAAAAAGATATTTAACTTAAAAAAAAAAAACAATGATAATAATAAGAATCTAAAAGACAATAAAAGAGAGAGAGAGAATTAATTTTTTTTTTGCTAGTTAGTAAATAAACTGGGTCTCTTTGTTCTGCCCACCATTTTATCTAAAAAGGTCGTTAGGTTTTCCCTCTCTCTCTATCTCTTAATTTATTCTTTCTCTCCTTTCGTTTTAGATGGAAACTTCTTTGAGGATTATTAATTGCGTTCTAAGATTTAGATTCCAATATAAACTCACACACACACAAGGAAAAGAACAAAAAACTAATTGTTGATACAAAGAGAACAAGTTGGCAAATATTACAATTTTTTTTTCTTATTTAGATATGGAAAATAGTTAAATTTTTCAATCTTTTTTCGCTGGGGTTTAGTGAAACATTCTTAGGCTGAACGCACACCAATTGAGCAAAACACTCTTGGACAAAACGTTTTGTTCAAGAGCAAAACCTTTTGCTCATTGCCAACGTACACCGATTAGTTAAAATGTTTTGCCATTGGGCAAAATGTTTTGTCATTGAGCGTTTTCGCCTAATCGGTGTGCGTTGGCATTTTTTGCTCATTAGCCGAACATTTTGTCAAATGCCAACTCACATCGATTAAGCAAAACGCACAATGGCAAAACATTTTGTTCAATGATGCCGAATCATGCTCAATTGTGTTTTGCCTCCTCGGTGTGCGTTGACCCATGTGAAAAAACAGTTTTAGGTTCGATTAGCCAAAAACGTTTTGTTCCGAAAACGTTTTTCCTCAATTGGTGTGCGTGTCAGCCTTAGGTTTTTTTAAAGTGATACTTTTGGTACTACGAGGGGCTAAAATTTTGTATATATCAACTATTAATGTCAGATAAATATGAGTCTCTTTACACGTCTTAATAATTAGTAGGATTTATTTTTATTTATCTGGAGTTAAGTGGATCCCTATCGAATTGCTCTTCAGATTATTAGACTTTTCGGTTAACCAAGTCATCACCCTAGTTAAGGCACTTAATTGTGTTTTAGTTTAACTTTCAAATTAAAACTAATTCAATATAAATCAAATTTCATTTATTAAACTTGATATTTTCCATTTAATTAAAGTTTTAAATCCCAGCTCCTCCACTTTGTTATTTAATTTTTTAATATTAAAATAGTTAATACAATCCTAAGAGAGTTTAAAATTTGGTATCAACCATTAATGTCAGGTAAACATGATCTCTTATTTATTAGGAGTTAAAGGGAACCCTGTTGGAATCCTCTAGTTCAGAAAGTGGGATGGACAACCAAAGAACAGAGTTTTAATTAATAAATCTTTATTTTCTATAAAATATAATATAGAAGATAAGAAACTGAAATGCCTGTCACATGTGAGACAAAAATTTATTTTTATTGATGTAAAGTTTCATGAAGAACTGCTCTTTCCCAGATACCCGAACCAGACCATCAAATTTTCGGTTAACTAAGTCAGGCACATAATTGCGTTTTTATACCCTTTCAAATTAAAACTAATTCATATTAAAACTAATATCATTTATTAAACGTGACATTTTTCATTTAATTAAAGCTTTATATCCCAGCTCCTCCACTTTATTTTTTTTTATATTAAAATGAACTAATTCATATTTTATTTATTGTATTAGAATTATCAAAATAAATACTCTGTCCGTTGCTGGGAGTGAGAATATCTCTCATTTTCCTATCCCAAGAAGAGACTTCGGCCATGTTGAATAAATTGTTGCAAGCGGCTCTCGAACCAGAGTTGTGTTTAAACTTCAGTCCTGTATACCGCTGCTTATCCCGCTTAGCTACTTGCTTCCTCTTTTTATTGACATTTATATACATAGGTATATGGTTAGATCTTTCAAAAATTCTATTTTATTGGGATAAATGTTTAAACAAAACAATAAAAAAATTAGCAAAACATTAAAAACATTAACGGTTCGTTAGATTCTTAAAATATTATAGACTATTTAATAAAAAGAAAGGAATGTTTCTTTTTAATTACATTTAATGATATTTTATGGTCGTTTTGTTTGTACATGATGATACATAAAGAATATTCTTCTTTAGAAACAAAAAAAAAAAAAAAAAGAATTAAATCCAACATTAGGGGTTGGTGAATAAGCCTTAATGAGATACGCTTGTTTAAATCCGGTGTTAAAATTAATGGCCAACTCAGCCAAACGAGTAACGTAAAGGGATGAGAGAGTAATTATTTCTTCATGTATTTTTACAGATGTTTTAGCAACAACAACAACAACACCGAAAACAACCATCTTGCAAATCTCTTAAATTATATAATAATATTAAGAAAAAAACTTATTTAAAATGTTTTCAAGATTCACTGATCAATAATTATCTTTGTTTTAGAGATTAAATTGTTTTATTAATATAAATACACCAGCTCCTCCACTTAGTTGTGTTTTTCATATCCTTTCTAATTAAAACTAATTCTTTAAAACTAATTTCATTTATTAAATGTGACATTTTCCATTTAATTAAAGCTTTGTATCCCAGCACCTTCACTATGTTATTTAATTTTTTTATATTAATTTTAATAAGAACTAATTCATATTTAAAATAAAATTATCAAAACAAAATATATTACTGACAAATAAAAAAAATATAATTAATAAAAAAAAACATAAGATGTAAAATAAATACTTAAAGTTAATTATAGTACGGATATTTAAAAACTTTAATTTATTGTTATTAATTTTAAATTTATTAAACTATTTTTTGAATTAAAAAAAAATCAATATCATAAGTTTGTTAGTATTAAATTGAATATTAAAGTTACACATCAATGTGGAGGTGCTGGGATACAAAGTTTGTTCGTCTTCTCCCGGGCCAAAATATTTCAAATTCTGGATTATTTTTTATAATAGTTTGGCAAGGGGTATTTGTATGGAGCTCCTTAGGCTAAACGAATAAAAAAATAAGATACCATTCTTTTTCAATAACAAGGAGACTCTACGGCAAGTGGGTCACCTATTTTTTTATACTCATAATTTGAAATCTTAAAATTGTAAGATATGTTTCCTAAAAATACTCGAGAAAATAGTCTTTGAGTTCTATAAGTTCAGGTAATTTTGACATATTGTTGTTGACTCTGGTAGCCTTGCGCGAAGTGCTCAAGCCTTGTAATCAAGAAGTAATTGGTTCGATTTTTGTTAGTCGCTTTTTTCAATCCTATATAAGACTTGAGCACTAGTGCTATAGCGAACTAAGAGAACTCGAAAATCCTAAAATCGATTTTCTCGAAAATTTTTGAGAAGAGCAACGTACTTCTTTAAGAAATTGATGTCCACTCTTTTGAAAAAGTAAAAAAAAAAAAAAAATCGGTGACCTACTAGCCTTAGTGTCCCCTTGTAAGATGAAAATATATTTATATTTAATAATAATGGAATAGATCCCAGCTCATCCACTTTTTCCTAGCATCTCTTAATCTCTTTATTATTCCAAAAAACAATTTTTACTTTATCTTACTTATCCTATATATGAAATATAAACAGAGAAAGTATTGCGATCATGTCAAAAATTTTATGTCGAGATTTTGATGGATAAATAGGTTTTGAGGCCCCCTGAGTCCAAAAAAGTAGGTCTTAGAAGTGGAAATTTTATATTTGAATTAGGCATCCCAACAAGGGATAAAAATAAGCTTTTGAACAAAATTGGGTAAAAAGTACTAGTACTTTACTGATGTACTTTTTCAGATTTTTTTCGATTTTCTCAAAATTCGCTCCAACTATTTTGGTTAAAATTCATAAATCAACTATTTTTTTGATGCTATTTAAAAAGTATATCAGTGAAATTTTTCGTAGAAATCGTTTGAAGTACACTTTACGAATGTGGAAGCATTCGAAGCTCAGCGCCATCTATGAATTGCGTGGTCAAGTTTGGAACTTAGGTGCTAAGGACAACTAAATATATCTCGACACAAAAAATCTGGTGTGACAAGCACAGTACACTTGTCGAAGTGTAAGAGAAAGTTGTGTGCTGTGTGACCAGTCACACCAGGTTTGATCCATTTTCTTTAAATTTTTCTTTAACAAAAAAAAAAAAATGTTTTAAATATTAAATAACATAATCTTTATGCAAATGTTAATCCATATTTAAAATAAAAAAAAAAAAACATAAATAGCGGTTTTTGTGCCCTTTTGGACTTCCCCCGTGTTCACCCATATAAATTTCAGAGCTGGCTTGTTTGTTTTTCCACCTCTCTTATCCTTTGTTTCAACCAGAGAATATTATCCCGAAATAATGACGCACTTTTCATTCATCTCCCTCCCCCAGGATTAAGTCTGGACCACCAGAGGCAGAGAGAGTAATTGCTTTCGGATGACAGATTTTAACAGATTCTATTATTATTATTATTATATTCCCTCAAATGGGCGTAATAATAAGATTTTGCTTAAATCCTAACCGAGTTAATTAATATAAAAATCCATGTGTTGACAAGATAATAAAAATATTCTCAGGAGATTTTCCCAAGAAAAATATTTTATATCCCAGCACATCCACTTTAATGATTTTTTATTCTTCCATCTTTACTTATATCTATTACTAAATTAAAGGATTATCTTTAATTTATTCACTCTTTTTTTATGGATTTAAACATAATATATGAAATTGTAAATAAGTTGGATTTGTTTATTTTTATGGATAAGAAAAAAAAAAAAAAACAACACTTTTCTCACTCTACACTTTGAAACCACTCATCTCGTTCCCGTTGAAATATGCAAAGTGTTGGTCCTGTTAATTCACGACCTGATTTTCCTAAGAGAAGGAGAGTGGAGGAGCTGGGAGTAGATGAACTTGCAATTTCTATTTCCATTTCCCTTAACTTCTCTCTCACTCTCTATTCATATACAACAACCACTAACAACCTCTTTTACCTTCAACCCATATCCCAAAAGAGGATGCACTCGCTTTCTCGCTAAACATGGATGAATCTTTTAAGAACTTAACTCTCTCTCTAGAAACTTGTTAATTTTATCTTATCCATATTTTGGTAAAATGGTATTAAATAAATAAAACATCATCTGTATGTCTTGTAAAAGATTTTTGGTTTTAATTTCATATTCATAAAACAAAAGCTATAAAAAAAAAAATTGGGCTATATATTTAAAAAATAGAATAATTAATTTTGAGGATATAATCAAAGAAAATAAACAAACATGTGGAGGAGCTGGGATATAAATATTAATCATATTAATATGGAGTAAGATACGAGTATAAACAAACTTCGAAAAGTAAAATTTGTTTGTGAAAGGCAAGAGTGAAATAGAGAGCTTCTTGTGGCGGTCACATTTAAAAAATAATTAAAAAATAATACATGTCGACACAAAAAATCTGGTGTGACTGGCGCACAGCACACAACTTTCGATTACCGAAGGTAAGGTGTGTAAAATTTATAAGTATGGCAAAATATTTATATTTTGTTACCATGGCAACCATTTCTCCTATCTTTTCTATGGAGAACAAGAGTAAAGTGGTCTTCAGAAGATTTCAATCACAAAATGAGAATATACATTTTAAAGAGAATCTAAAAAATAATTGATTTATGAATTAAAAAAAAAATCGTTGGAGCAAGGTTTGAGAAAATCGAAAAAAACTGAAAAAGTGCATCAGTAAAGTACTAGTACTCTTTGGCCGATTTTGTTCAAAAGCTTCGTGTCACGTCTCAGGGGGATGCCTAACTTAAATATAAAATTTCAACCTCCTAACTCTTTTCGTTCTTGAGATATTTTGTTCACAGACACACACACACACAGACACACAGACACAAACAGACCATGTCGCGAAAACCACTTTTTCAGATTCAGGGGACCTCAAAACGTGAAGATCCATCAAAATCTCGACATCGAATTTTTGACATGAATCCAGTACTTTCTCTCTCTATATATATTAACATATATATAGAGGTAAGAGAAAGTAAAAATTGTAAATTAGATGGCACCACAGTGCTATTCCAAATAAAACCTGTTTAGTGATTATGTAATGCAGTGGCGGATCCAGAGAAGTTTATCGGGGAGGGGGAGTAATATGGTGTGACTGGTAGCACAGCACACATTTTTTTCTTATTTTAGGTAATTTAAAGGTGCATTCTGTACTTGTTTACCAGAATATATCTTCTGTCCTCGCCTTATTCCCGCGATAAGGGGTCGGCGGACCTCACTCTTTTCCTACAACTCTATCATGCGTTTTGCGAAAGGAAAAAATAGAATAGGCCGGCCCGTCGTACGGTCTGACGCCTGTTGAAAAGAGGAAGGAAGAGACAGACATCCAAAGAACAGAAAGACTGTCTGTCCCAGCTCGGGCAGCTCGAGGTCGCTATCTAAACACCCACAAGATGTGGGCCCCTGAGCTAGTTTACCAGAATATATATAAATCAAATTTTTACTTTCTCTTACCTATGTATATATGTAATATATATATAGAGAGAAAGTATTGGATTCATGTCAAAAATTCGATGTCGAAATTTTGATGGATCTTCACGTTTTGAGGTCCCCTGAATCCAAAAAAGTGGTTTTCGCGACATGGTCTGTCTGTGTGTGTGTCTGTCTGTCTGACTGTCTGAACAAGATATCTCAAGAACGAAAAGACCTAGGAGGTTGAAATTTTATATTTAAGTTAGGCACCCCTATGGGACGTGACACGAAGCTTTTGAACAAAATCGACCAAAGAGTACTAGTACTTTACTGATGCACTTTTTCAGTTTTTCTCAAAATTTGCTCCAACGATTTTTTTTAAATTCAAAAATCAATTATTTTTTAGATGCTCTTTAAAATGTATATTCTCATTTTGTGATTGAAATCTTCTGAAGATCACTTTACTCTTGTTCTTCATAGGAAAGATAGGAATTTCTCTTATGGTTGCTATGGTAACAAAATATAAATATTTTCCCAAACTTATAAATTTTACATCTTGAATTCAAATGTACCCTACTGTCGGTAACTAAATATATCTCAACACAAAAAATCTGGTGTGACAAGCACAGTTCACAACTTTCGATTACCGAAGGTAAGAGAAAGTTGTGTGCTGTGCGACCAGTCACACCAGATTTTTAAATAATAATTTTAAAAATTTTACATTACAATTTTTTTCCCAAAAAATATTTTTCTAAAATCTCAGGGGGTAATTACCTCTTTTACGCCTTTCCCCTTGTATCCGCCCTTTAATGTATCAGTTGCCATAAAAAAAAAAATAAAAGAGAAGCAGATAAATTTTTAATTCAAGAAATAAATATTTTAAGAGATCAAAATAAACGCCAGTAAACCATAAAAGAAAATTGGCCAAGCAACAGTCGCTGACACCCTAGCACTATGGGGGTCTCGAAGCACTCCGTTTGCCCCTTAGTGTTAAGCAACAAGCCTCACACCCTTTATCAAACAATTTTTGTTACCCCTTGGTCAATGGTTTAATACAAATTCTTATCAGTATGTAGTATCAAAGGAAGTAAATCATTAATAATAATAAATCTCTCAATTTTGAATTATCATTAATGTCTATTTAATTCGATTTTTTTATCAAATCATATAATTAGTTGGAGTGTAATTAACCTAGATCACATGTGTTTTTTTTTTTTTGCGAATTAAATAACGATAATTAAACATAAATTTCATTAAAGTTAAAACAAAATTTATTTAATGTAATATTATATTTATAACTAAATTATTTATAAATATAATTTGACATTTTGACAAATGAAATAATATTATATTAAATTACTTTAATTTTGAAATTTCAATATTTAATTTTTTTTTTTTTTTTTATTTTATTTATTCAAAAACATGTTCATATGGGAGAAAGTCCTTTAGCGTACATAAATTATTTATGAATACAAGCTAATACCATTCGACCAGTGAGAGCATCGATCAGTAATTTCAAACTCTGCTAGTGGTGATGGCGAAAGAGAGTGCCATCAGGCCAGATGTATGCCTCTGGCAGTCTAAACTACTCGATGGAAGCGCCGGGAGAAAGGATGCCGTAGATATAGGCTGAGACGCAGCGTACAAATAACTTGGAAATTGAAGGTGGAATATCTGAACCTCCTGTACGAATTCCAGTCTCTATCCAAGATCCTCCACAAAAAATGAGTGACGTGGTCTTAAGTCGTATATACTGTATATCTGACACAGTTATTAAAAGCTAACCCGAGCCTAAGTACAGTAAGTCTCCAGACAAAAAAATGGGAGACCACCATTAGAGTGACCACCCATTGAGGAGTCAAACCCCATTTTTAAGGCACTTAGGCGACCAAAGATTGGGCCCTTTGCTTCTGTGGGGTGGTTACGGCAGGTCAGAGTACTGTTAATAATAATACCCAGATCCTTGACCGTAAGTACGGGGTTTCACTCTCAAAAACTTTTCATGAAATCGCCTCAAGAAATTTACATTTGAGTATAGTAATATTATGCCTTTTTTCTTTCAGAGAGAAAATCATTATTTTATTTATTTAATTATTATTGGTAATATAATATATGAAACAATTCGTTACTTAGTAATTAATATTATTGTATATCGCTAACTAATATTGAAATTAACTTTAATTGAATTTATAATTACATTAATAAGTTATGTAATTTAGCAAATTAATTAATAATTATTTAAGAAATAAAACAGCAAAAAGATGGCCAGACGTTAGGCGTTTTGCTGCTTTATTTCTCCCGTTAAATTATCATCTGAAACCAGCAACAATATTCATAGTTAAGTAAGAAGTATCTTATTCCTTTACCTACTGCGGTTTACGGATCTGAAGTTAGCTTGCCTCAAATAATTCCAACATTTCCTCTTGGATAGGAAACTGGGAGAAAGTCTCAACCCATATATATAAAAGGCCCATTTGAGATGGTCTAATGGGAATGACTTGGACTTGAATAACCCAGGACCCGAGAGGTGTAGACCAGGTAGGGAAGGAAGAATACCACCTCATAAAATCGATCCACCCATCTTTTACCTACACTTCACATTCTCTCTACTCACGAGGTCTCGAGGAATTGCCTGAGATATGGGAATCAAGCTGAAACTTGTAAAAGAAAAATAAAGTGCTTTGAATGTGGTGACTTTGATCATAAATAGCTGTGTAAGCTATGCACTAGAAATGGTCGAAATCAGCGAATACATGCAACGATTGGAAAAAGATTACACTTGACAAGAATCCTACAATTGATAGGGAATAAATTTTTTAAAGGAGGCACCTAATTGGTAATAGAGCAATGAACTGTAGTGAAATTTAAGAGATTAGCCTTAACATTTCCCAAAAACCAGGTAGGCAAATCGCTTCTCACTTAAGAAGTATTTCTATCACTTGCAATTCTCTAAATTACACAAGTTTTTATTACGAAACAACCACAATCCAAATACCATATTTTTCTTCTACAATTTCCTTTTAATAGCCGGTTCCGGGCTGACTCGGTGTTTTTTTTTTTTTTTTTTTTTTTTGAAAATTAGAAAAAAAAAGTAAATCGGTAAAGAACTAGTACCCGAATTTCCCCACAGACAAGACCTAGTGAAATTTTGTTTTGTACCAGGTATACTAGATGTATTTAAAATTTGAAAGAAATCGTTAAAGCGAATTTCGGAAAAACTGGTAAAAAAAGTATTGGGTCTGAGGGGTTTTTTTCCAGCGGGGCCGCGCGATTTTTTTTTGGTATATGAAAGAGGAGGCTATGTATTTAAAATTTAAAAAAACTGTTATAGCCGTTTTCGAGAATTGATGTACTAACATATAAACAAACGCACATTGCTCATTTAATAATATCGTATATCACAAAGCAATTAACAGATGAGCTTTTGTGATTGAAAAGTAATTGAAAGTATGTTACAGTTAGAAAATAAAACTTTACCATATCATATCATATGTTTTGAATAAACACTACCACAGTAACATAATAAAACCAACCAGTTTCCTTGTTTCCAGGTATTTAAGTAACTAATGAAAAAGTCATACAATATATTTTAATTTTTGTCTGGGAAACATGTTGAAAACATTAGAGTTCCTAATAATTGTGAAAACTTTGGATGTACATTTCTCATAACTAAAATGGTTGTTTATACAGACAACAACTTCAAGAACTTTTAGTAGCATGGATACAACAAAAAGTGTTAGATTTAATTGGATTAAGTTCTCAAATTTAGTAGGCACTTTACCAGGTCAGTTTGATAGATGGAATAATTCAATTTCAACAGTTAATAACCATCCGATATATACATTTTCGAATAATCAATATCCGCCTCCTTCTCTATTCCAAAGTCAATTTAAGAGCTGAAAAAACATTTCATCATATTGAAAACATTTGATATGCTATTCAGAAAGATTTAAAAAAAGAGGTCAACTTAAATATTTACTTATTTAGGTCTTGAATTGAATTTTGGAAAAAAAAAAATGGAAATCTGATTCGACAAACAGGATGAATACTTAATTTGAAATATTATAAGTGGAGTAATTAAAAATTTATTTGGCAAATTCCAAAAATAAAGAAAATCAATAATGGACAAGGGAAAATGTTGGATTTCGCAGTCCTATTTTCATACTAAATAAGATCGTCAAAAAAAGGGAGAGATAGAAACACTTCCGCCAACACAATCATAGATTAAACCCATCTTCAAGCTGTTAAGATCAATTCCTATAAATATCTTGCTAGTCATTGTATACAACAAATATTACGGCCCTCGGGCATGGCGTAGAGGTTAGCGTGCTAACCTCATATACCAAACGTCGCGGGTTCGACCCCAGGCAGTCTGATGATTTTATTTAAGCCAATTGGATACCAAATGCTTAATAAGAATGCCTGGACCCCCCATATGTATATTTATATAATAACGGTTATCGTCTAAAGTCTTAAATGGCCTGAGTTCCGAAAAGACTGTGTGAATGTGTGTGAGTGTGAGTGTGAATGAGAAAAGTGTGAATGTTTTATTAAAAAAAAAAACAAATATTACGATTTGCCATATACCTTATTAGATCAATTACGACATTCGAGCCAAACCCTTTTTTCTTAAAATAGGTGTAACAATATTTATTCTCAATCGTATTGACTCAGAATTTGGCTACTATTAATATTATATCCAACTGTATCCGATAATTCTTTAATTTGGGTAAGACTGCATTTAATTTACAAAAAGAACCAAAATTCAGCTCAAAGAGATGCTTCCTTCTTCTTTCACTGTGGTTTATCCCTATTTTTTTTTTTTAAGGGTCACTTCCTTCTAAAGAAACAAAATAAACAATCGAAAAAATCATCATGATTGGTAATGGTGATTCTTAAATAACGATTTATGTTGCTTAATCCTTAGCTGAGAGATTTATATAATTCAAATTCTTATCTACAACTTTTAGGATTGATGACCCTTTCAACAATAGGTCTGTAAAGGTCCGAAGGGTCAAGAATGCTCTTTTGATTAGATATAAATGGACTACTAATTCTAACTTAAACACAAGCTAAGTTTATTGAAAAATTCTGTGAAAGAAAATGGGAATCTATTTTAGGAAGATATCAAATATCTTGTTGTAGGTTAGTTTAGGCGATAAATGATAATTTCATAAACACAGGATGTTCAGATATCTTAGGAAGGGTATTTGTCTTAGTTAAATCAGTTGGTAATGAATCTGCAATCTTGTCAGCAATATCCGAGGAATATCATTGTTTGTTAATGTCAAGTTCCATTTTTCATTGTCTGTTTCACAATGAAACTCAATGTATTTGGTTTGCGTTTGACTTTCCTACTCCAAGAGGAGATTATGGTAATGGCGGGTTTAGAATACGATTCGTGTTGCTTAATCCTTAGCTTCACAAATCTTTACGAGATTTTTTTATAATTCAAATTCTTGCCTTATAATTTCACCTACAACTTTTAGGGCACGTCTGCTATGGTCTGAAGGGTCAAGAATGCTTTTTTGATTAGATCTAAATAATGAGGAACTAATCTATTCACCCAATAACAAAGAGGTTATACAATAAATAAAATATTAAAGAGATTTTTCCGGTTTAAGAGTGAAAATAATTTTTTTTTAATACACCTAATCATGAAATAGGATGAATAAAAGAAACCAAGCAAGTATTCATATCAAATTCAAAAATTTTCATTTATCATACAAGTTTAAAATTCAATTTTCATTTCAATAAATTGTGTTGATAATAGCCTTGTGTTATCTTTTTACTTTCTATATAGAACTACAACATCCATAAATACGTATTTACTCATCCCATCGTTTAATTTACATAAACCAGATTTACATGGAACATGCTAAACATTTTAATTAAAGCAGCTATAAAATAATAGTTAATTGAAGTGAAGTAAAGAAGTTATTTTACACCTAAAATTTCATTGTGATCTAGCTAACTTTTAAGATTTTAGAAGGAGAGAAAATTTCTTGTATAGAACTGTAATAATCAACCTTATATCTTTAAAATATTAATAATTACAATCAAATCGATATAATTCAAAATATCTTGAACCTAACGGAATTGTTATATTTTAATAATTCTCAAAAACGATATTCACTAGGTATTATTCCAAATATTTTTTTAAATAATGATCTTTAGTTTAAAAAACTAACCAATGGCTTTAAAAAACGTTCTTGCAACCATAAATTTATTTAACGGACGAAGAGAATATCTGGAAATACGTTCTTGCAACCCACCGAAAGACTGAATATATCATTTAAGATCATCACTTTCTGAGCCATTATCGGGAGAGGATCAATCTATAAATGAACTTTCTCAGACCATTAGTATCTGTTAAAGAAGGAGATAATATCTCTATTTCGAGGAGGCAAATGGCTAAGCCGGATAAGTTGCGGATTACGGATCTGAAGTTTCAACACAACTCAGGTCCAGCTTCCGCAAATAATTCAACAATGTTATAGGGTCTTCTTAGGGTAGGAAAATGGGAGTAAATCTCATTACAAAAACACAAAGATCCCAATTTGTTGTGGCCTAAGCGCTTTAAAAATGGTGATGACTACGACTTGGTTAACCTACAGAGATGGATGACTCCAACTTGGTTAACCTTAAGAGATTGATGACTCCGAGTTGGTTAACCTGCAGAGATGTATAGGCCGGATGGCTAGGAATGAGCAAATAGTTCTTTATGATATCCATATTTCTATTTCATCAGTAATATTATTGTTTTAGATTCTAGGATGAAGGCTTTTATGAAAAAAAACACGAGTAGGCCCCCCCAAAACACGGACGGTGTAGATATTATTAAATAAAATTTTTAATAAAATTATATCTACACCGTTCATCTGTGTTTTTGTGAAGAAATTGCGGCTCATCGAGTAGTATTAATAATGTAGATTTTTGCAGCTGCCCGGGATCAAACATGGTGAGTCTAGTTTTACCAGGGATCAGCTAATCCGTTAAGCCAGCTCACTTCCATAAGCTGTTCTTAGATTCTATTATTCTCCTGAACATACCAGAGTTTTGTCTTAATGAGAGATCAAACAAATATCAATTTAATTTACGGCGTAAATTATATGGTATTTAAATAGTTTTTAATTAATAGAAAAAAAATTATGGTTTGTTCATATCAAATTTCTCTGGGAAACTTAAGAACTAACTAGTTTTGATGTGAAAGTATTTTTTGTTTTGTTTAATATTAAATATCAAATTACATTTAGAATTTTTCCAATTTATATTATATATCTTCCTTTTAAGACATTTTTCATGTTAAATCAATCTAAAATTTAAGAATAGACAACTTATCATATATCTTTTCTTTTTTTTGTTTCCTCTCAAGAGAAAAGAAAGAATTGATTTGAAAATCATTTAGGTCTGAGTAGTTTTTTATTTCCAACCTAATAGTGCAACGATTTATACTCCTCGATGGCTTATTGTTTCCTATTTTTCTCTTAAATAGCAACGATGAAGGGAGCTTTTCGGCCATTTGACCCGCCCTGCCTAAAAAAAATAGTAAATGTAATGATAAATGTCTCACCGCAATAGAAAATGACCACCAATTGAACCCCCAAATGCATGTCTCGCATCCATCATTTGGATTGTTTTTTTTGGAGGGGAAGGGGAGTGCTATTACCAAATAATTTGATATGAAAAAAGGGAACCATCTAAAAGGGATAAACAAAAGAGTTATATGGAATCAGAGTAAAATAATTAATCCTATTCCTAATCCTAAACGAGCATCGTATTTATTTTCTGGCTAAATTGTGGATAATTATATGAAGTGGTCAAGTGGATGTTGTAATGAAACAATGGATGGCCGCTCATTTACCAATGGTTTATATTTATATTTATTTGATGTTACTAGATACTCATTTCGCCACAGAAAATTATGTTGAAGTCAAGTGAACTCCAACTGACTTCCACAAGTAACTTCATTTTTAAACTCATTTAGTTATTTTAAGTGATACTATGGATGGTGATAAAGAGGTAAAGAGTGCTCCTTCCTAGACACCTCCTTGTAGGTCCCGGATTAACCAAGTCATCCTCATTAGACAACCTCAAATTGGACCCTTGCGTATGTAGGGTTAGATTTTCTCCCACTTTCCTGTCCAAAGAGGAGACATGTTACCATGCTTAAAAGCATTTTGACGATATTCAAAGAAGTTGGTGATTAGGTCAATAAAATCTTAATCTTATCCATCTTTGAATGTTCATACCTTGGTACTCTTAAAAATGCCAATATTAAGAGCCTATTTGATAATGAACTATGAATGAAACATTTCTAATTCAGGGATGAGTGATCACTTAAGCACTATTCCAATAAATACAGCTTTAGATTTTGTTCGTTATTGTCAACATTTAACACGTGATTTTATTAGTTAAAATCAAAAAGAATTTCCAAATACCAAAGATACTCTTCTACCCAGTATATAAATGACTTAACCAGTACATGTTTAACGAGAAAACGAGGAAAAATTGAAGAGATTTTTGTTTACACAAAAAGTAAACGTAATGTAATTAGTAATGCTTAGATCTTTTCGAAATATCTTCAGGTATTTGATATGACTGAAAAAGAAAAAAAAAAACTCCCAACGGACAAGGAATCGGCATTCCTTGTAGTATGTAGTTTTCAAGACAAGGTGATTGATCGAATAATGTTGGAAATTGTTTCTGATACGTAAGTTTTTATTATGGTAGTCACTGAGAAATCCCGAACATACTATTTTTCTCCGAACAATAAGACTATTTCTCCAGATAATAGAAGCAAATTGTGCTCTAATGTAGTTGTGGCTGTTGAGTTGTATCAAGGAAGGGTTGCAGGAGCAGAGACTGGCAGCCAGATTTCTTTCTTTAAATATTTTTATTGGGCCGACGTTTCAAATTGTGCTGGTATT
>JAKCPI010023691.1:0-31223 GCA_023213315.1 Euborellia annulipes | reverse complement strand
AAATCTTTCTTTAACTCCCTGATATCTACCGCCCGGGGCCTACGCACCCACTGCCTCTCTCTAGATCCGGCCCTGGTCTAGTTTTTTTAAAGAACGTTTAGACGTCGCTCCTGAACCACCTTAAATGTTATCTTTTCTTTCGAGTGCATTAGATTCATCATTTGTGGCTTTGGGAAATTCAACTTATCTCTTTTAATTAATACTGACTAGGAGCGCCTAACTAACAGGCAACCAAATTAAGAGCTCTGCTAGGAGAATATCAACATTATTAGGCGTTGTTGATTAATGCTGCCATCTAACGGAATAAAGCCGAACCTAAAACTGGCTAATCAAAATAAGAGCTATCTTGATTAATGCTGCCACCTAGCGAAATAAAGCCAGAACCTAACAAGTAGCCAATCGAAATTAGAGCCATGCACCATCCATTCACTGCATATTCGCGTTTTTTATTAAAAGTTTTATTTTATTTTGTGATTATTACTGCTCATCAGTGTTTTAATTAGTGCTATTGGATAATGGATTATTAATTTCAATGGTCGTCATCTTCGTCTTGTTGGTCTCACACTTCGGGGTCGACTCACGATTATTATTAATGGTATTTATAATATTTATTTCACTCTCTCTATTCTCTTGTAAAATTGTGTATCCTAAAATTTTCTACCATATATATTTGTATTTGATAAAAATCCCATTTCTTATTTTTTTATTATATAAATGTCTTAAATCAATTTTAATTCGTTATTAAAATATATTTCTAAGAATATCCATTTTACTTGGAATCAAGGTATTCTTGGAACTTGAATGTCACGTGCATAAGAGAATCAAAACATACAACAAACAAGCTTGTTATTTAGTTCGAACTCTCGCCGCTTGGTGCGCTTCCCTCATTCTGAGATATCAAAGTGTCTTTCTTATTTTTAATATTTTCTTAAAATGAATTTGCTTTATATATTGAAAGGTATATTTTAATTTTGTTTGTTTTTTTGTTAGGCGGTTATAATTGGATAAAATTAATAGGTGATGATTAGAAATCTATTTTTATTATTATTTTTCTACACCAAATTTTTTTCATATCAGGGAATAAACCTGGGGCGTCCCTAGGAGAGGGCGCCTATATACATTTTGTACCAGAGGGGAGGGGGGCATCTCTATGTAATTGTAAGTCCAAAAATGCCATTGATTTCTGTCTCCGTTGTGAATTGAATGGCAGGGTGGAATGAATTTAGTTCATCCAGGAAAATATTTAATTTTATTATGTATTTTTAATATCAGAGCGGTCAGGGGCGTTTATAGAAATTTTTTTCGGGGGGGGGGGGGGGCTGAATTCGAAAATTTTTCTGCGGAAAATTTTTTTTTAAGAAACTAAATTTTTTTTCACACGAAATTTTTTCCTTTGCGGAACCAAAGTTTTCCATCCTGCGGAAAAATTTGTTGCGTTGATGTCTGTATATATCTATATATGTATGTGTTTGGGAAATTTCGGGGGGGGGGGGCCTTAAATACGCCCCTGAGAGCGGTCATCAGCTTAAAGAAGGCACCTCAAATGTATGAGTCCCTAAGGGATTTAAATAATTTTTGGACCAAGCTCACCTATTATATACATCCTGTGAGTAATTTTTAAACAATTATTTTAAAGAATTGTAATATTGTGTATTGCTCATCTCTGTTTATTTTTTTGTTAATTAATTAATTATTATACTGGCTGTGAGTATTAACTATAGTTACGTGGAAAGGAGTCAGCCAAGGAAAATAAAAAACAAATTTATTCTGTCGACGTTTCGAGCGCCCGTCGCACTCTTCCTCAGGACCAGAGTTGGCAGGTTTTATCCCGCCGAGTATAATACACGGTTTTATACATGTATAAAACTATCGCGGATAAAACTAGGCCGATGTATAAAAGGTATAAAACTGTAAAAAACCAATTCTTTCCCCCTGAAAAAACAGCTTAAAAGCTTTTCATATTTTATAATGTTCTAAAGTATTGACGATGTTGTTTGCTTTTTATTTAGTGAATAATACATATAATCAAAATGTTAATAATTGAAAAATGAAATTTTATTTGAATTTCCTTCTCGTCGGGTTTGCGCATGCGCATCCAAGTTTTATACATTTTATACGTTTTATACAAGTTTTATCCGCAATTTTTGTATAAAACTGCAAAATCGTGTATAAAACCCAACTCTGCTCAGAACCTGCGGTCACAAAACATTTATTAGAGATTTTTTTTTTCATTTATAATAATTTTTTCCACAGAAATATATGACATTATTAATATATAGGTTCAATGAATTTTTTTTTATTTATTTTTTTTTTGATTATGGTATTAAGATCATTGTTAAGTCTTTCAACGAATACATTGTTGAGATTGTTTAATAATGTCAACCGACTATCTTGTCACTATCATCTGTAATATTTGACACTTATATTGTCCTGAGGAAGAGAGTGACGGGCGCTCGAAACGTCAACAAAATGGGATCTTTTATTTTTTCATCTCTGGCTAATAGTACATCCTCACCTTTTTATAGACAAAATTATAGGGCCTATATAAAAAAAATCTGGTGTGACTGGTCAGACAGCTCACAACTTTCTCTTACCTTCGGTAATCGAAAGTTGTGTACTGTGCTTGTCACACCAGATTTTTTGTGTCGACATTATTTGTCCCTACAGTACGGAACATTTGAATGCAGATGTAAAATTTATAAGTATGGGAAAATATTTATATTTTGTTACCATGGCAACCATTTCTCCTATCTTCCCTATGAAGTACAAGAGTAAAGTGTGCTTCAAACAATTTTGAGGGCAAAATGAGAATATACATTTTAAAGAGCATTTAAAAAAATAATTGATTTTTGAATTTAAAACAAAAATCGTTGGAGCAAATTTTGAGAAAATCAAAAATAACTGAAAAACTACATCAGTAAAATACTAGTACTTTTTGGCCGATTTTGTTTAAAAGCTTATTTTCACGGTCCAGGGGAGTGCTTAATTTAAATATAAAATTTCAATCTCCTAGCTCAATTCCTTCATGCTTAAAATTGAACACACACCCCCCCCCCCCCCACCACAGACAGACCATGTCGCGAAAACCACTTTTTTGGATTCAGGGGACCTCAAAACGTGTATATCCATCAAAATCTCGACATCGAATTTTTGACATGAATCCAATACTTTCATCTCTCTAGATATTAAATATATAAAGGTAAGTTAAAGAAAACTTTAAAATGCCAATTGGTAGTTTCGGACTAAAGATTCAATGTGCCCTCATGAAACGCCTTAAGAGGCAAATAATTAGACAACAATGCCGAAGACCAAAGGCAGACTGCGCAGCTAGTATTAAAAGAAATATCAGAAAAAAGAGAAGAGAAAGAGAGAAAGAAGCGTGGGCGATGCACTTGAAAAGGGTTGCAGACAGGGCGTTGTCTTCCGTTCGTCCGTCGATGACGAAGCCGCACAGTAGGGAGTGGCTCTCGAGGGCGGGGCCTGGACCACAGCATCCGCTAATGAGAGGCGTGGTCTGGACCAATCGTAGTTCCTGAGAGGCGGGACCTGGTGATTGGTGTTTGTCTGCATTGCCACTGCCTGCCTCCCTGCTTCTGCCATCTATGGACAACAGGATAAACGGATTTCGTCTAACACCCCACTCCTTGATTTGTTCAAATTAATTGATCAGAAGGGAGACTTTTACGTCGGTTACTAAATTTATCTTAACTGTTTATACAAGTGATTTTTTTTTTTATTTAGTAGCTACTGTTCTAGCCAAGAAGTCCCCAAACAATTTAGAGATGGAAGAAAGATTTTTCAAATTCCCTTTCCACCTTATCTTCGCATAGAAACAATGTTAATTTCCTATAGGGATTTGTATGTTAATTTCGATTCAAAAGGGGGTCCCCTTTGGAACTTTTTACGCATTTAAAATTTTTTTTCCAATTCTTATGAAATTTTGTATTTATTTACGATTCTATATTGTGTATAAAATGTCCAAATATGAGATTAAAATTTTGAAAAATAACCATAGTTTATTTGAAGCAGTCAACATTTAAAATGCAAGTTTGAAACTAAGGTGCTATCGGAAACTAAATATATCTCGACACAAAAAATCTGGTGTGACCAGCACGGTGCACAACTTTCTCTTACCGAAGGGTAAGAGAAAGTTGTGTGCTGTGCGCCAGTCACACCAGATTTTTCAGTTTTCTTCTGGTGTGATAGCTTCAAGGAATGCCTTTGGTTCCTATGATCTATTCGTATTACTTATACCTATCGGCTGACTCCAAAAATGAAGTGATAAAAAGTACATCAGTAAAGTACGAATACTCGAGGGGCGTGAATTTTATTTGTATAGAAGAAATAGGAAAATACTTAAAATTTGAAAGAAATTATAACGAGACAACTTGCTCCTCAATGGAAACATCAATAAAAACACCAAAATAAGAAATAACAGTCCAGGGAGAGCTTTGAGGAATAGCAACATTACTGAGTGGATAAAAAAAAAAAATGCTTTTATTTAGGCCTAAATTGAACTAAAGAGACAGAAATTACTTCATTTTTGTTAAAATTTGAATATTTATGACTTAAAATAAAAGCCTGGGGCGCGCATTGATATATTAAGGGATTGCCTATTCTTAGACCCTCGAATCGCTCCACGCTTTTATTTTAATGGGGCTCGGAAGCGAAGTGGTTACGCATGTTTTTCCGGATAAGATGGTGTTGTGTGTCATAAAAAGTATGCCCATAAATCAAGTAATTCAGAGATTTGCCAAGAGATGTCAGAATGGTAGCTAATAATATTTAATGCATTTGGTTGATTTTCATTGATTTTTTAACAATAAATACTTTATAAATGTTATTATATATTATGTATCTTTTATAAAAGCATAAAAGACTAATATATCGTCTGTAAATAGTTTCAATATTTAAGAAGTTTTTTTTTTTTTTTTTTTGAAAACATTCACACTTTTTTCTCATTCACACTCACACTCACACACACATTCACACAGTCTTTTCGGCAGCTCAGGCCATATAAGACATTTACGATAACCGTTATTTATGAATTTATATATATTAGGGTCCAGGCATTTAAGAAGTTGGTCTCCACGATACTTCGGACTGTTAGACTAGCCTGCCATCTATTGCAAGAATTCGGAACTAATTTGACAGTTGAATTTTAAATAAATCATCTAAGCTTATTTTAAAAATTTCTTAATTAATATGTGATTAATAATAACAATAAATTCATTTTTAAATTTAAAAAAATTAAAGATTATTGGGACAGATTGTTTTTTTGTATTTGCTTGATAACAAAAAAATTAATTACGATAATTTTTTAATAAGTCATTAAACAAATTATAGCTCGATGTCCCAATAATCTCTTAAGAATTTAATTCATTTAAAAAAAAACAGCATTGAAAGTTTAGACGTCGCTCCTGAATCCCCTTAATACAAATATTCAACAATTTTAACAAAAATGAAATGATTTCTCTCTTTTTAATTCAATTTAGGTCTAAATAAAAGCATATTTTAAAAGAGGTTTTTTTATTAGGGGTATATATATTTTTTTTTTTTAATCTATGGCAATGGCGAAAATAAAATTCTTTTTAAAGTGAAACTTTATTTTAATCGCACAAATTTTTTCGTTTCTCTATCAGCATGTCGCGTTACAAGCCGTCAAAGGCCGTGATTCTACAAGTTATGACGTGACAAGCCGTGACGACAGAAATAGGAAATTTAAAATTTAATATATATGATGAATTATAAAAAAATAATTGTGAGATTTAATTATTGAATTTTTAAATTGATAAAATATATTTTTTAAAATAATTTAAAATGATTCACAATTACTAAATAAATATTGTTCTCAGTTTTTAACATGCGTCTTTTGATTTCCCAAAATCATTCCCATTTTCCAAATATTAAGGTGCGCGTCTCGGGGTGATAATTTTGGGACTTTCCAGCGGCCACAATTTTGAAGCTATCGACCTCAAATTTTTTTTAAATTAAAGCTATTTAAAATATCTACAACTTATAGAAGCCCTTTTTTTTGATTTTCGAAAAAAAATTTTTTTTTTAGATTAATCGCATTAAATAAAAGATATTTTAAAAAAAGGAGCTCTATAAGTTGTAGATAATTAAATTACTAATCATTGTGTTAAAAAATAATTAATTTTTTGCCTTTAATTAATTAGCTGGAAAGTCTAGAATGAAATGCAATTTGTCCCTTGTTTTCCTATGGGGAACACTAACGCCATCTCTTGCCGCCTAGAGGAACTCGGTAGTCAAAAGCTTTCTAACGACTTTTCGAGACGCGCACCTTAAGTTAAGATTAAAAACGCAATTTTAATACCCTTAATTGAATAATTTTCTGAAAATTTTCAGTTAAACGCATACGATCCGAAAAAAGTTTCACTTGCATCGTGGTTTCATAAAACCACACAATGTTTTTTTTTAATGTACCGTTTTTTCAACTTTCTGTACAAATTATGAACTCGCAAATTGTGATTAAATATCTTGGCAAGGACATCATGGCTCATACATTTCTCAGAAGATTGATTGATGCATGCCCACTAGGCCTATAATTTGATTGAATTATTAATTGATTCATTTCATTTCTCCCGTTAACGAACGATTTTTGTAGTAAACTCAGGTCATTGATTTTTTTTTTGCAAAGAATATTAATATTATTATCTTTGATGGGGTGAATATTAAACTAATTTTTCGCGAATTGTATTAATATTCAAGAGACGTTGCATTCGAGTAAAAGAGAGAGTGTGCGTGTGCGTGCGTTCTTTCTTTGTACCTGCCTCTTCTTCTTAGCAGATGCAGAGAGAGAGAGAAAGAATGCATAATCACCAGCTGGATGCACACCAACGCACTCACAAACAGAAAACGAATTCAATACAAAATCTCATTTTAGTACTATTCTATACAAAATACACGAAAAATTATTTGATCCAAAATAATATGTGTGTGTATGTGTGGGCGTTTATAATAATACAAGTGGATAAACCCGCCTTCGGCCCCTGGACCCCCTTGCTTGCTTTCGGCGAGCAAATTTATTCTTGTTCACTGTTTGGAAATTTTGCCTTCGGTGAACAATTGCAAAATTTTAAAGTTCCAAATTTCCCTCTCTGATTTAGTTTTAAATTTCCCTCTTTGACTTAACTTGCTTTTATTCTGGCCTGATAGGCACATACACACAGAGACAGGAAGTTAGACGCTAGCGCTTTATAATATAGTATGATGATTATCGCATTCAGGGATTGTAAAAATTGTATTAGGGGTGTCCAAAGTTAAAAGAAAATTCGATTTTTCAAAATTTTTAGCCATATTTTGTTCCACTGAATCACCTCCGATTGGGCTGAAACTTTATATATCTATATATTTCATTGAAGGATTCTTGCTGTGTAGACATTATTTCTAATTGATTGAAGGAATCAGGATGTGACAGCGACTCTTGATGAAGGTGAGTGTATATATATATAAATTAAAAAGTATTTAATTTATTAATTTTTATTTTCAGAGTTTTGGCCAATCAATGTACAAGAAGGTTTCAATCCTCAACGGACCATCATCAGGGCCTGGAAAGTGAAATAAATTACAATAATTTTTCATAATCAAATACATTTGTGCTTACAAACATTCGTCTATTGGCTTTTAAATTGAATTTATTATATAATATTTTAATAAAATGATGATTATTTTATAAAGTGTTCAGACTAACACTTTATTTTAAATGAAAAATAATCAACATTTTAATAAATGACAAAAATATTAATATAATAAATTCAATTTAAAGCCAATAGACGAAATGTTTGTGAACACAAATGTATTTGATTATGAAAAATTATTGTAATTTATTTCACTTTCCAGGCCCTGATGATGGTCCGTTGAGGATTGAAACCTTCTTGTACGTTGGTTGGCCAAAACTCTGAAAATAAAAATTAATAAATTAAATACTTTTTAATTTATATATATATACTCACCTTCATCAAGAGTCGCTGTCACATCCTGATTCCTTCAATCAATTAAAAATCTATATATCTCAACTATCTGCATATTTTTAAGTGGTAACGACTTAAAAAATCTGGTGTGACTGGCGCAGCACACAACTTTCTCTTACCCTTCGGTAAGAGAAAGTTGCGCACTGTGCTGGTCACACCAGATTTTTTGTGTCGAGATATATTTAGTTTCCGATAGCACCTTAGTTTCAAACTTGCATTTTAAATGTTGACTGCTTCAAATAAACTATGGCTATTTTTCAAAATTTTAATCTCATATTTGGACATTTTATACACAATATAGAATCGTAAATAAATACAAAATTTCATAAGAATTGGAAAAAAAATTTTAAATGCCTAAAAGTTCCAAAGGGGACCCCTTTTGAATCGAAATTAACATACAAATCCCTATAGGAAATTAACATTAGGCCTATGAGAGAAGGCGGAGAGACAGGCGATAATGTTTGCAAGTGGGAGAATATATATATATGTTTTCTCCGAAACAATCAAAGACACAAATAAAATAAAAAATCTGGTGTGACTGGCGCACAGCACACAACTTTCTCTTACCTTCGGTAATCGAAAGTTGTGTACTGTGCTTGTCACACCAGATTTTTTGTGTCGACATGTATTTAGTTCCCGGCAGTAGGGAATATTTGAATTCAGATGTCAAAATTATAAACATGGGAAAATATTTATATTTTGTAACCATGGCAACCATTTCTCCTATCTTTTCTATGAAGTACAAGAGTAAAGTGTGCTTCAAACAATTTTGAGGGCAAAACGAGAATATACATTTGAAAGAGTATCTAAAAAATAATTGATTTTTGAATTTTAATCAAAATCGTTAGAGCGAATTTTGAGAAAATCGAAAAAAACTGAAAAAGTACATCAGTAAAGTACTAGTACTCTTTGGCCGATTTTGATTAAAAGCTTATTTTTCCGGTCCCGGGGGGTGTTTAACTTAAATATAAAATTTCAACCTCCTAGCTCAATTCCTTCATGCTTAAAATTGAACACACACACACACACACCCACCCACCCACCCACACACAGACAGACCATGTCGCGAAAACCACTTTTTTGGATTCAGGGGACCTCAAAACGTGAAGATCCATCAAAATCTCGACATCGAATTTTTGACATGAATCCAATACTTTCTCTCTATATATATATTACATATATACATAGGTAAGAGAAAGTAAATAAATGGGAATTTAAATAATAATTGATTTTAATCTAATAAAAAGAAAAAGATTTAAATTCCGTTACCATGGCAACCATTTCTATCTTTCCTATGAAGAACAAGAGTAAAGTGGTCTTCAGAAGATTTCAACGGCAAAATGAGAATATACAATTTAAAGAGCATCTAAAAATAGTTCATTTATGAATTTAAAAAAAAATCCTTTGGAGGGAATTTTGAGAAAATCGAAAAAAACTGAAAAAGTACATCAGTAAAGTACTAGTACTTTTTGGCCGATTTTGTTCAAAAGCTTATTTTGAGATTCTTCAAAAGGTACCTAAGTTAAATATAAAATTTCAATCCGGTAGCTCAATTCCTTCATGCTAAAAAAATCGTTCCACACACACAACACACACACACACACACACAGACCAATTTGCGGGACCCACTTTTTTGGACTCAGGGGACCTCAAAACATGTATATCCATCAAAATCTCGACATCGAATTTTTGACATGATCACAATACTTTCTCTCCTATATATTTCATATATAGGGTACGAGAAAGTAAAAATCTAGATAATTCAAAATAAAAGTTTATTCTCTCAGCAAAAAACGTTAACTTTTAACTTCTATAAGCAGCTTTAATTCATTTTAACACTTCCTTGCCTCAAATTGCTATTCTATACCAAGTGTTAACAATTAGTCAATAGTGCTAAAAATTAATGTCATGTCTAGGGGGTGGCCTTTAAAAAAAAAATAAATGGAGAATTTTCTAACAATAAAACAAAAAATCTGGTGTGACTGGCAGTACAGCACACAACTCTCTTACCTTCGGTAATCGAAAGTTGTGTTCTGTGCTTGTCACACCAGATTTTTCGTCGTCGAAATATATTTAGTTCCCGACAAGTGCGGAACATATAAATTCAGATCTCAAAATTTATAAGTATGGGAAAATATTTATATTTTGTTACCATGGCAACCATTTCTCCTATCTTCCCTATGAAATACAAGAGTAAAGTGGTCTTCAGAAGATTTCAATCGCAAAATGAGAATATACATTTTAAAGAGCATCTAAAAAATAATTGATTTTTGAATTTAAAAAAAAATCGTTGGAGCAAATTTTGAGAAAATCGAAAAAAACTGAAAAAGTACATCAGTAAAGTACTAGTAATCTTTGGCCGATTTTGATTAAAAGCTTATTTTCCTGGTCCCGGGGGTGTTTAACTTAAATATAAAATTTCAACCTCATAGCTCAATTCCTTCATCCTTAAAATTGAACACACACACACACACCCGTCCACCGCACCCACAGACAGACCATGTCGCGAAAACCACTTTTTTGGATTCAGGGGACCTCAAAACGTGAAGATCCATCAAAATCTCGACATCGAATTTTTGACATGAATCCAATACTTTCTCTCTATATATATATTACATATATACATAGGTAAGAGAAAGTAAAAATTGTAGGAGTAAGCTTTGATTCATATCTTTGTTTAAAAATAAAAGTGCCAGTCCCACATAATGACAATACTAAATGACACACGATTATCCCAAATTGATTTACAAGTGGGGAAAGTTTTGCAACTTATTAATATCTTTTATCCAGAGCTACAAAAAATATATACGTATAGTATTTCTGATAAATGAAGAAAGCCTTGTGTCATTTTCCATGTGTCATGGAATAAGGAAAAAGGACGAGTGGCAGCGGATGTGATCGCCCCCCGCTCCACTCGAACTGTACAAAAAAATAAAAATGAATAAATTCCCGTCACGATCTCAGCAACAGGTCACTCGGCGCTTACAGGGAGGGAATTTCCTTAACTCTAGAAATTTTAACTTCTTCAAAGAGAGAGATGATCAATTTCACCGGAAATGGAATTTTAGCCCTCAGTTAAATCATTTGAATTTTTTTTTTTTATTAAAATTTCCAATTTTCCCTCTTGCGAAAATCATTTGACCTTTATTTATTTATTTTTTTTTAATATACGAGTCTCATACAATCTTTTCAAACTCTTTGACCGAAACCGAAACTTCGGTCGGTTTCTAACTAAAATAATTAATAAATAATAAGTAAAATATTTTTGCAGTACCTGTACATATAAAATAAGAAACACAGATATTTTCTAAAAATCGAGAAATTTTTAGGCGGGATAGTCCACCAAAAAGCGGGATTGTCATGCCAAAATCGGAGTGTGTGGTCACCTTAGGGTATGGGGGGGGGAGGGGATCGAAAACATTTATAAAGTTTGAAATAATATTTTTCAATTATTTTAAAATAGAGAGAGGGGCGGATGGGATTTTTATTATTTTTACTTTCTCTTACCTCTATATATGCTAATATATATAGAGAGTAGTAGTAAGTATTGGATTCATGTCAAAAATTCGATGTCGAGATTTTGACGGATATAAGCTTACACGTTTTGAGCTCCCCTGAATCCAAAAAGGTGGTTTTCGCAAAATGGTCTGTGTGTGTGTGTGTATGTCTGTGAACAAAATATCTCAAAACGCAAAGAGCTAGGAGGTTGAAATTTTATATTTAATTTTTTAAATATTTTGTAGACGAGGATTATATTCTCCTTGGCAGCAGCAGCTTACTCGTCAACTTAGGATGGAGGTAAGTTATTTAAAATTAATTAAAATCAAGATTAATTTTAATTTTGTATTTATTTCTCTTCCAACAGGTCAAGTGTTTTGCAAATTTCACTTTCAAAATTTTTTAAATTCCATTTTCAAGACCTGAAATTACAATTTTTATATGTTACAACGTTAATTTATAAAATTCCTTATTTGATCTTTATACAATCCAACTTAATCATGTAATACATTTTTCTATTTTTTAAGGAATACTGTGTTATCATCTATTGATGTAAGTTATAGTAATAAAAAAATAAATAAACCATGTATAAATTTCTCTTTCGAGGCAAGACAAGTCATTATTTTTTTATTTTTTACCTGTGGTGGAAATTTTCCAAAATATATATCTTATGTATGTGAATGAAGCCCAAAATTAATCTGCCTCTTTTTATCTTGTTTATTATATACATTTATTAGTTATATATAATATATAATGATGGATCTTTTTTATATATATTTTAGAACATATATATAAAAAAGATCCATCATTATATATTATATAAAACTAATAAATGTATATAATAAACAAGATAAAAAGAGGCAGATTAATTTTGGGCTTCATTCACATACATAAGATATATATTTTGGAAAATTTCCACCCACAGGTAAAAATAAAAAATAATGACTTGTCTTACCTCGAAAGAGAAATTTATACATGGTTTATTTATTTTTTATTACCATAACTTACATCAATAGATGATAACACAGTATTCCTTAAAAAATAGAAAAATGTATTACATGATTATGTTGGATTGTATAAAGATCAAATAAGGAATTTCTATAAATTAACGTTGTAACATATAAAAAAATCTGGTGTGACTGGCGCACAGCACACAACTTTCTCTTACCTTCGGTAATCGAAAGTTGTGTTCTGTGCTTGTCACACCAGATTTTTTGTGTCGACATGTATTTAGTTTCCGACAGTATGGTACATTCGATTTTCAAGATGTAAAATTTATAAGTATGGCAAAATGTTTATGATTTTGTTACCATAGAAACCATTTCTTCTATCTTTTCTATGGAGAACAAGAGTAAAAGTGGTCTTCAGAAGATTTCAATCACAAAATGAGAATATACATTTGAAAGAGCACCTAAAAAATAATTGATTTTTGAATTAAAAAAAAAAATCGTTGGAGCAAATTTTGAGAAAATCGAAAAAAACTGAAAAATTGCATCAGTAAAGTACTAGTACTTTTTGACCAATTTTGTTGAAAAGCTTCGTGTCACGTCCCATGGGGGTGCCTAACTTAAATATAAAATTTCAACCTCCTAGCTCTTTTCGTTCTTGAGATATTTTGTTCACAGACAGACAGACAGACACACAGACAGACACACAGACAGACAGACCATGTCGTGAAAACCACTTTTTTGGATTCAGGGGACCTCAAAACGTGAAGATCCATCAAAATCTCGACATCGAATTTTTGACATGAAACCAATACTTTCTCTCTCTATATATTAACATATATATAGAGGTAAGAGAAAGTAATTGTAATTTCAGGTCTTGAAAATGGAATTTACAAAATTTTTTGAAAGTGAAATTTGCCAAACCACACTTGACCTGTTGTAAGAGAAATGAATACAAAATTAAAATTAATCTTGATTTTAATTAATTTTAAATAACTACCCTCCATCCTAAGTTGACGAGTAAGCTGCTGCTGCCAAGGAGTTTTATATTTAAGTTTTGTACCCTCCTGGGATGTGACCCGAAGCTTTTGAACAAAATCGGCCCAAAAGTACTAGTAGAGGAGAAGGTCCAAATTTCGGCTAGGGTCCAAATTCTGGCTAGTGCTGTAATCAGTGTAAGGAGATGCTGCAATGTAGCCGCGATAGTATGAAACAACTTCTCAGGGACCGCCCATTGCATGGTTGAAGAAGCTGCGCAATTCAGTGACAGTTGTTTGAGTGGTGGTAATTTTTTTCGATTTTCGACAATTGAAAACTTTTACAGGTATGCATTTTTTAATTTACTGAATAGTCTAAAACTTTGAATATATTACTCTCCATAAATAGTTGGGTTAAAGATACCCTAAGGTACCATAATCGATATAATTCCAAGCTCTCAACCGACTGTAGAATTTTTTATTAACCTCAAACCGACGCCATAGTGAAGGTCTAAATTCGGGCTACTAGGAAAAAAACAAACAAAGGACGTAAAGCCGTAAGGTCTTCGACTCATTACTGACACCCCCATACAAAGAGGCACTTGCTCATTATATATACAATTATCTGAATATAATAAATACATCTTGAGCAAGGGCGGATACAAAGGGGGTGGGTAAAGGGGGTAATTACCCCCCCCCGAAATTTGAAAAAAATACTTTTTTTTTCTAAAAAAAAATGTATTTTTAATGTAAAATTTTAAAAATTAATACTTAAAAATTTGATTTGTATTTATATTCTGGAAAACAAGTACAGAATGCGCTTTTAAATTACCAAAATTAAAAAAATAGTGTGCTGTGCGACCAGTCACACCAGATTACCCCCTCCCCCCGAGAAACACCTCTGGGTCCGCCCTTGATCTTGAGTTAAATATTTGTACATATTTTATTGTTTTATTCTAGTTTATTTTGGCCTAGCCCAAATTTAGACCACATCTCAAAAATTTGTGATTTTGAATATTTTTTTAATTGATAAAAAATAAATAAAATTAAAGGTATTTTAAAACTTTTTAAATAGTTTATCGAAAGAAAACCTTTGAATGTACAATTTTATCATGGTTAGAGTTAATAATTTAATTCTAACAAAAAGTTATAACACAAAAAGTAAACAGTAGCCGAAATTGGACCTTCTCCTCTACTTTACTGATGAAATTTTTCAGTATTTTTTTTTTTTTTCTATTTTCTCAAAATTATCTCCTACGATTTTCAAATCAATTATTTTTTAGATGGTCTTTAAAATGTATATTTTCATTTGCCATTGAAAATTGTTTTGAAGCACACTTTACTCTTGTACTCCATAGGAAAGATAAGAGAAATGGTTGCCATGGTAACAAAATATAAATATTTTCCCATAGGCCTACTTATAAATTTTACATCAGATCCTAATTTTTAAAGCCCCGGGCTTGGCGTAGTCAATTGGTAGCGCGCCCGCCTTTTACCAAGGGTCGAGAGTTCGGATCCCAAGCAATCCGATGATTTTATTTAAGTCATTTTGATACCAAATGGCTTAGGATAAGATATTTTCATAATAACGGTTTAAAGTCTTAAAAGGCCTAAGTTACCGAAAATACTGTGTGTATGTGTGTGTGAGTGTGAATGGGAAAAAAGTGTGAGTGTTTTTTTTAATAAAAAAAAAAAAAAAAATTCTAATATATCGGCGGAAACTAAAAATATATGTCGACACAAAAGATCTGGTGTGACAAGCACAGAACACAACTTTCGATTATCGAAGGCAAGAGAAAGCTGTTTGTTTTCTGTGCTTGTCAAGCCAGATTTTTTATTTTAGTAATTTAATTAATAGACCCAGTAAAATATAAAAATTAAAGTCAGAATGAAATAAAATATTTTTGCGTACTTTATTGTTCTCGTAAAGTATAGGGAATAAATAAACCCGAATTAACGAACATTATAAAGTACGGGTGACAACCCTAATAGAGATTTATTTTAAAAAAAATCACTAAAATCAATTCTCAAATGCACTTTCTAAACAAACAATCAATAAATGTCACTTTTATTATTATTATTTGTTTTTTTTTTTATTATAAAAATAAAGATGGACCACACGAGATGAGATATGATCTCTCTCTCTCTCTCTCTCTCTCTTAACTGATTTAAATATGTCGATTTGTCCAAGTTGAGGTTTTTATCTCTTAATTTTCCCTTTTTTTTTTATAATGGATGAAACTTGTCAAAGTCAAAAAGACCGAGAGAGAGAGAGAGAGAGAGAGAGAGGTGATGCCCCTCAGTGCCATTTATCACATACAAATAGATAGATAGATGAAATATCGGCATCTATTTATTATCACTCCCCCTCATCCCTCTCTCTTCTCTCTTTCAAATTTATCAAAGTAATGTTTGTTTTATTAAAAAAAAAGACAACAACAACAACAAAAACTACTTTTTTCAATTTTAAATTTTTTTAAAATGATCTATTGCTTCTAATCCATCTATCTTCTTTTTAATAACTGGTGTGAATTCAACATTCAAATAAAGGTTTTTATGAAAAAACTGGTGTGGTCACACACATTAACGCGTGAAGAAAAAAACAATCGGGTAATTTAATTAAAATTTATGAAAAAATTCTCTCAATTTTAGTTTATTAATTGGCATTTTTTTTTTTAAACTAGCCGCGTCGCCCGCCTTCGGCGGGCTTCGCCCCCCTGGACCCCCCTCCAGCTGGCTCGGGCCCGCCTGCGGCGGACCCTCGCCTTTTCTTAATTATGAGAACCCGTGGCGCCCGCCTTTGCATCTATACAGGGGGGCTTCGCCCCCCTGGACCCCCCGCCATCTGGCTCGGGCCCACCTGCGGCGGACCCTCGCCTTTTCTTAATTATGAGAACCCGAGGCGCCCGCCTTTGCATCTAGAGAGGGGGGCTTCGCCCCCTGGACCCCCCGCCATCTGGCCTCCGCTTCGCCTGCGGCGGACCCCTCGCCTTTTCTTAATTATGAGAACCCGTGGCGCCCGCCTTTGCATCTATACAGGGGGCTTCGCCCCCCTGGACCCCCCGCCATCTGGCTCGGGCTCACCTGCGGCGGACCCTCGCCTTTTCTTAATTATGAGAACCCGAGGCGCCCGCCTTTGCATCTAGAGCAGGGGCTTCGCCCCCTGGACCCCCTCGACAGCTGGCTCGGCGCGCCTGCGGCGGACCCTCGCCTTTGCTTCTTACTAATGAAAAGAAAAGAATTACTACCTATTCCAATCCAGAGCCTGCTTGAGGATTTGTTTACATTCATGCATACACATGAATACACAAATGAAAAGAATACATAAATATTTCTCTATACATTTCCTATGGGAGAAATCGTAACTTTAAAAATTAATAACTCAAAAGTTATGGGAATTTCGGGATGAAAATAATTTTCCTGTAATCCCGAGAAGGTCCTCTTTATGCATAAAAAATTTCATTTCAAAATTCCAACGGGAAGTTGCCTAAATAGAGCGTGACAGACAGACAGACAGACAGACAGACAGACGGACATTAGTGAATTATATATATAGATTTAGGACTTTCAGGGAATGGCTGTGAAAGCAGAGACTTTTTTTTTAAATATTTTATTGAACCGGCGCACAGTGGTCCGGATCGCTCGAAAAGCGGCCAAAAGTCGTATATCTTTTTTATTAGTCGGTATTTTTTGGTGAAAATTTTTGTACATATGCTTTGAGTATCCCCCTTTAATAATATGTTATAAAAATTTTTTTTTTTTTTTACAATTATAAAAGCCATAAAAAATAAAAAACTCTTTTTTTCATGCGTATTTTTACTTTCTCTTACCTATGTATATATGTAATATATATAGAGAGAGAGAAAGTATTGGATTCATGTCAAAAATTCGATGTCGAGATTTTGATGGATCTTCACGTTTTGAGGTCCCCTGAATCCAAAAAAGTGGTTTTCGCGACATGGTCTGTCTGTGGGTGGGTGGGTGTGTGTGTGGGGGGGTGTGTGTGTGTGTCTGTGTTCACTTTTAAGCATGAAGGAATTGAGCTATGAGGCTGAAATTTTATATTTAAGTTAAACACCCCCCGGGACCGGAAAAATAAGCTTTTAATCAAAATCGGCCAAAGAGTACTAGTACTTTACTGATGTACTTTTTCAGTTTTTTTCGATTTTCTCAAAATTCGCTCTAACGATTTTGATTAAAATTCAAAAATCAATTATTTTTTAGATGCTCTTTCAAATGTATATTCTCGTTTTGCTCTCAAAATTGTTTGAAGCACACTTTACTCTTGTGCTTCATAGGAAAGATAGGAGAAATGGTTGTCATGGTTACAAAATATAAATATTTTCCCATACTTATAAATTTTACATCTTGAATTCAAATTGTACCCTACTGCCGGGAACTAAATACATGTCGACACAAAAATCTGGTGTGACAAGCACAGTACACAACTTTCGATTACCGAAGGTAAGAGAAAGTTGTGTGCTGTGCGCCAGTCACACCAGATTTTTTTTTTTTTTAATCTCTATCATTTTTAATAAGGGAGTGTTTTTTGATGAAATTTTGTATACATATATTTTTGGTTGTCTTTTAAGATAAATCTATTATATTTTTATTATAACGGTAAAAAAAAAATATTTTTTTTAAAGCGAATTTTTTCAACAAATATTTTGTTTTAAAAAATGACATGTTTTTGACATTGACACCGAGGTTTATTTTACAAACCAACAATACAATAAAATAAAAATATGATCTAATAAATACAATCAAATAAATATACAGTGTTTCGGAAACATTATTCGTCATCTTCAGGATGCTATATGATGCATTAATTTCGAAAATAAGCACCTAAATTGTTTGTTAAGAATTAGAAGAAAATGTAAATGTAAATATATACACGTCTTTTTTCTCATAGAACAAATATTATATAAATATACCACACTTGAGTGTTGAATTCACTTGAATGCCTGAGCATCTCAGGTTTGGTATATACATATTTGTTTGAGAAACTAAAAGATTTCGATTATACTAATATATGAAATATAGGGATATAGGTAGGGATGATACGATGTATAGCACACTAAAGTATGAACGAAACTGAATTTTATTTTAATATATTTTTTGTCGCAAGTCTCTTGAAAGACCTTTTGACTTTCCGGTCATATATAAAATTTACGGCTTTGAGTTAGCCAAATTAGGGTTGGTAGATTCGGAGGCTGAATCGATTATCGATTTTCGATTTTTTAAAATCGAAACCAAATAATCGATTTTTAAAAAAATCGATTTTTGCCTTAAAAAAATCGATTTTAATCGATTTTCGATTTTTTTACAAAAAAATCTTTCACTATGCCCATAAGTTGATTTTAAGGTTCTGCTTACGATTTCCAAGCGGTTTGTGGAACAAGAAAAATAGAACGTTGCATTCCTGATGCCCAAATCAATTTATTCAGTCTTTATAACTTCTTTAAAAACCAACACATTGTATATGGTATAACATATTTAGTGTTTATAACTTAAGTTTTAACGTTATAACATAAATTTTAACAAACCAAGAGAACTAAACATCAGCTTCTATATTTCTCAAAAAATATGGTGGGACTCGTCGCACAGCACAACTTTCTCATATCTTCAGTAAACGAAAGTTGTGTTCTGTGCTTGTCACACCAGATTTTTGTGTGGACATATATTTAGGTTCCGACAGTAAACTTAAGGTACATTTGAATTCAAGATTTTTTTTCTAAAACACCCTTTTTTTCTCATTCACACAGTCTTCTCGGCAATTTAAACCATTTAAGACTTTTACGATATACGATATCCGTTATCGATAATACACACATATTAGGGGTCCAGGCATTCTTATTTAAGCCATTTGGTATCACTACACCAAGCCCCGAGGGCCAAATTCAAGATTAAAATTTATAAACATGGGGAAATATTTATATTTTGTTACCATTGCAACAAATTCTCCTATCTTTCCTTTGAAATACAAGAGTAAAGTGTACTTCAAAATGAGAATATACATTTTAAAGAGCATCTAAAAAATAATTGATTTTTGAATTTTAATCAAAATTGTTGGGGTTATTTTTAAGAAAATCAAAAAAACCTGAAAAAACTACCTCAGTAAAGTACTAGTACTTTTTGGCCAATTTTAATTAACCGCTTATTTTCTCGCTCCAGGGGGTGTCTATCTTAAATTCCAACCTCATAGCTCAAATCCTTTAAGCTTAAAATTGAACACAGACGGACAGATCACGTCGCTAAAATCACTTTGTTGGAAAATCGAAAATCGAAAATCGGCCGTCAAAAATCGATTTTTTCGATTTTTTCAAAACACTGAATCGATTTCGATTTTAATCGAAAATCGAAGCTCAAAATCGATTTTCGATTAAAATCGAAATCGATTCGACCAACCTTAAGCCAAATATTCAAGTTTAATATCCTAGAATATCATTCTATTTGGTTGACTTTTATTTTTTTTTGGTTTGGCCGCTTTTCGAGCGATCCGGACCACTGTGCGGCGTTTCGGTCTCGATAGAGGCCATCTTCAGGGTCCAATAAGTGTCAAAAAAGTATATATATTTCGCATTAGGTCTCTATGTGTAATGCAAAATATATAGGACCAATTGTATCAGTTAGGGGGAGTTTGTTGACCCTGGCTTTTTTTGTAGTGCAGAAACCCACTTCAGTTTTATTTTTTTAGTAAAATATACGTCATTTCATCATTTTATTGTTAAAAGAAGTAGATATATTTGTTATTTTTCTTTAGTTTCTACTTATTTTATCAATAAAATGATGAAATGTATATTTTATAAAATATGTTATAGGCTAGGGCCCGCTTGCATCAGATCTCGTCGCCATTTTTAGCCCTGAGTTAACCTCACTTTTGAGTAATTTCAGCTAGATATATGGGGAATTGGAGTCAAGGTCCGGGCTAAAGTTAGCCCAGGCCCAAAGGTGGGGCTAAGATTTAGCCCTGGGGTGACACGTATTATGAACACAAGCATCCTAACTTCACGAATATAAATATAAAAAATAATATAAATGCAATCTGGAATCTACCGTTTTTTTTTTTGTTATTATTCATTTTATGTCAGTCAGGATTATACTTGTATATCTAGGATATATTGCAAGTTGTTGAATATTCTCCTAACTTCAGCTAACGCATTGCATATCTGTATTACGTCTTGTTGATAAAACTAAAAATATTTGTCTTCAAATTGAATGCAAATTGATATAATATTGATATTAAATATTTATATAAATATCTTCAGTTGATATTACTTCTTGTCAGATGAAAATAAAAGGTATATTTCTTTTTGAAATTATCTTTATTTGAGCCACACAGTTGGCAATTTGTCAAAATAGTTGTGAAGATTGGAACAATTGACAAATTGTTATGTAAACACTAATAAATCTTGGTTTATTTTTTTGAAAATTGTTAAATTTTAGTAAAAAAAAAATTAAATTCTTATATTTAAATGTATATTAATAATATTTATTTAAATTATGGGTGATAATATCAATTTTTATTTTTAATAATTTTTATAAGATGCCTTAATGGAGTTGCAAACTTCACAAACAGAACATGATTTGTTCCCCCGGAAGAGGGTTTCTGCATTACAAAAAAAAGCCATTTGGCCCGGGGCTAACAAACTCCCACTAACTGATGCAGTCTGCCCTAAATGGCCTAAGATTCCGAAAAAAATTTCTCTTACATATATTGTCTACTGAAAGGCGAAAGTCCGAAATTGAACAATTGGAGAAAAGGCGAACACACACACATTAAAATAGGCGGGCAACAAATGAATAGGCCAGAGTCAATAGCAAAGAATATAAATATATTTTCGCCACTTTGCCACTCAACAGAGAAGACGTTTTAGCAACGTTTAACGTAGGCTTAAATCAAAAATTGACGACTTTTGCCACTCAGTATTCTCAGCAGCCGATATAAAGGAGAGAAGAAGAAAGAACTTAAATAATTTTTAGTTAGCGCTTACATAAGAGATTAAATTTTTTTTTTTTTTTTTAAAGAAAAATTAATAAATAGGTCTCGTTTGTTCATTCTTACCTAACACTTACTTCTCTTCTTATTTTTCTCAACTTTTTGTTATCAATATTATTTTTATGATAAAAAGAAATTTTCTATTGTTTGTTACGAAATATGAGAAATTCTAAGAATATTATTAATGTAAGTATTATAATAATATTCTTTCTCCAATATCATCTAGATATTTTTTTGTTTTAAGTCTTTTCGGCATCTTAGGACTTTAGATTTTAACCGATATTCATATTAATTTCGATATACAGGTATATATTGAGGTATAACTATTTATCCTAATGATGGGGTCTGAACCCACTCCCCTTAAATTATCAACATTTTGTAAATCGTAGAGAAAATTGGATACTGTGCTGTCAGTCACACCATTTTTTTTTATTTCGCTTCTTTCGATTTTTAGTGTCACGTGAATATGGGTATTCTCTCAGTCATTCGATTCATCCTCATCTATTATTACCTATCCATTATAAATCGAATTATAATTAAATTAACATTATTTTAATTCCTTTGCATATTGATTTGCATTTCTTTTCTATTGATTAGAAATTCTAATCAGTCTATTGCCCCCCCCCTCCCACCCCGTCTTCTTTTTTCTACGTCTTTTCTTCCTCATTCAAATAATTATTCAAATTTTTATTCGCATAAATGAATAATTTTTAGAAAAAAAAAAAAAAAATAATATATGATAGGTGGACAAAATAAAAGAGTTCTGAACTTCCTTTTTTGTGTGTAATCAGGGAAATTTTATATATTTAAGGGGGTTCAGGAGCGACGTCTAAACGTCCTTTAAAAAAAAAACTAGACTATTATAAGGAATTTTTCAATGCGGTTTTTTTTAAATGAATTAAATTCATAAGAGATTATTGGGACATCGAGCTATAATTTGTTTAATGACTTATTAAAAAATTATCGTAATTAATTTTTTTGTTATCAAGCAAATACAAAAAAACAATCTGTCCCAATAATCTTTAATTTTTTTTTAAATTTAAAAATGAATTTATTGTTATTATTAATCACATATTAATTAAAAAATGTTTAAAATAAGCTTAGATGATTTATTTAAAAATCAACTGTCAAATTAGTTCAGCATTCTTGCAATAGATGGCAGGCTAGTCTAACAGCTGATCCCCTTTTGGCCTATATTTATATATTTTAATGCTTTTATAAAAGATACATAATATATAATAACATTTATAAAGTATTTATTGTTAAAAGATCAATGAAAATCAACCAAATGCATTAAATATTATTAGCTACCATTCTGACATCTCTTGGCAAATTTTTGAATTACTTGATTTTTTGGGCATACTTTTTATGACACACAACGCCATCTTAGCGGGAAAAACATGCGTAACACCTTCACTCCCGTTCCTCCTTAACTATAGTGAATGTAATTCATTATTTTTCCTATTCCTATTAAAAAAAATTCCACACATTCAAAGCGCTTTGGTTTTTTCGATACCAAAATTTAGTATTTCTCTCGCGTCTTATCATTCATTCATTCATTCATTTAATTAACGCAATTTTTATAATAATAGGTTTATTATAAATAAAAAAAAAAGTTTAAACGTTTTTCTCTTTAACTTATTTACTCGAATCATTTCTCTAAGAAGGTGAATATTAATATTAAAATTAAAATTGGGGGGAATTTGAGTGTGGAAATTTCTAATCACGTTCTTTTGATTTGTATGTTGGTTAGTCATCAAAATCAATCGAGATAAAAAAAAATCTTTTGGCGAATTGGGCTTTAAAGAAAAGTAATAGGTGTGATGGTCGCACAGCACACAACTTTCTCTTACACTGTTAAAAATTTTCAAGAAAACTTCCTATACAAGTATAGGAACTCTGTTTCATAAACTTTCTATGAATATATATGAGAAAGTTTAATTTGTTGCCAACCTAACAAATTTCTTGTATATTTTAAAATTAATTATTTTGGTAAAAATTGTTAATTTTAATTTGAATTTTTATAGCTATTTAGTTGAATTAATTTATAAAAATTATTTACTTAGTATGATTTTAAGGTGCGCGTCTCGGGGTGCTAATTTTGGGACTTTCCAGCGGCCACAATTTAGAAGCTATCGACCTCAAATTTTTTTTTAATTAAAGCTATTTAAAATATCTACAACTTATAGAAGCCCTTTTTTTGATTTTCGAAAAAAAATTTTTTTTTTTTTAGATTAATCGCATTAAAGAAAAGATATTTTAAAAAAGGAGCTCTATATCTTGTAGATAATTAAATTAGTATTCATTGTGTTAAAAATTAATTAATTTTTTGCCTTTAATTAATTAGCTGGAAAGTCTAGAATGAAATGCAATTTGTCCCTTGTTTTCCTATGGGGAACACTAACGCCATCTCTTGCCGCCTAGAGGAACTCGGTAGTCAAAAGCTTTCTAACGACTTTTCGAGACGCGCACCTTAATATACTTCATAAAGATTTAAATAGTTTAGCGCGCGAATTTCAAACCAGAATTTAATAAATTTAGATTTGTGAAATAAATTTTAAAAGAATAATTTCAAGTTTCCTTAAAATAATATTAATAAAAATTCCTTGAGGTAATCGAGTTATTTGAGAACTCAATTTCCATCCCGTTTTACACAAAGAAAAAGCTAAGTTTAAAAGTTGATAATTTGTTCATAAACTTTTATATTAATTTTATTTCATATCCTGGGTATATTAATATTAAATCACCGAAGTATATGAAAAATGATTGAAAATTCATATTTTTTTTTTACAGTGTAGCATTTATATTTATTTGATAATCAATAATAAAAAAAAGAAAAGATTTTGCGTTGTGTCTCATAGCTTACTCATACTATGATAAGAAGAGATTTGAGAGTCTGAGTTGGCCGGCTGAGAGTAATCATAGTTCGAATCTGTTAGTTGAGTTGAGAGTCGTGAGCCCCCCATAAACGAGAACAGCCAGCCAGTCAGCCAACCTATAAGTGATTGATAAACGTAGAGAGAGAGAGGAATGCCAGGCATCTTCCTGCTTGCTCCTTTACCTTCCCTCTCTCTTCTACTCCATTCATCAAATACACAGAGAAAAGAAAGACATATTGAAAAAAAAAAAAATATATATATATCCCTTTAGGGGGGGAATGTCAGAAATATATATTTTGAAAATCAAACTCTTATATAAGAGGACACCACCACGATGGCATGCATACATGTATGAGCGGAGAGTAAAATTTATTTTGAACACCTTTGACATGCATATTAATAGTATGGTTATTAGAGTGTTAATAGAAAAACGAAGGAATTCTCCCTTTAGTTTTTTCTCCAGTGCACCTTTTATCTTTCTTTCTATCCATCTGGTATCCAGATGGCTTAAATAAAATCATCGAACTGCCTGGGGTCCGAACCCGCGACGTTCGGTATAGAAGGTAGACACGCTACCAACTAGACCAAGCTCCTAGGCCTTTAATCAGTTCGCAGTTAAAATATATCAGGCCCACTGGCTTGGTGTAGGAGTTAGAGTGCTAACTTCGTATACCAAAAGTCGCGGGTTCGGACCCCAGGCAGTCTGATGATTTTACTGATGTACTTTTTTAGTTTTGTCTAATTTTCTAAAAATTCCCTTTAAAGATTTTTTTTTTTCAAATTTTAAATATTTGCTATTTCCGGGATAGAAAACAAATTGCGTTAGGTTCCATCTTCGGGAAACCTCGAGTACTAGTACTTTACTGTACTTTTTTAGTTAGTTTTTTCCAATTTTCTTGAAATTCATTTTATAGATTTTATAGATGGTCAAAGCTTAGTGACCTTGTCTCCTGGCTATCCCTCCCTCTCTTTACCCTGGACCCACAGATTTTAAATACCATATATCTCTCTACAATTATTTAAATTTTAATTAATGTGCAATTTTGTAAATTTAATTTTTTATATTAATAATATTTTTTTTTTTTTTAGAAAAAAAACATTCACACTTTTTTCTCATTCACACTCACACTCACACACACATTCACACTGTCTTTTCGGCAGCTCAGGCCATATAAGACATTTACGATAACCGTTATTTATGAATTTATATATATTACGGGATCCAGGCATTTTTATTTAAGCCATCTGGTATCCAGATGGCTTAAATAAAATCATCGGACTGCCTGGGGTCCGAACCCGCGACGTTTGGTATATGAGGTTAGCACTCTAACCTCTACACCACGCCCCGTGGGCCTTAATAATATAATTACAATGTATTTAATTTAATAATGCCAACAAAGCCAATTAGTAGAAAAATACCTATTATTTAAATTACATTATTAAAATACTAATTTCTGATTATTATTAATTAATTTTATTGAAAATAATAATTTTTAATTGTCACCAGGCTGCCAAGGCTTACGCATCGCCTGGGCAACTCTCTTATATCTGATGTATGATCTTATATATGATTAAAGTTTTCTTATGAGACAGACTCTGTCACCTCCATGCAGGGGCGTATATAGAAATTTTTTTCGGGGGGGGGAGGTCTGAACTCAAAGATTTTTCCGCAGAAAATTTTTTTTTAAGAAACTAAATTTTTTTTTTTTTTTCTACACGAAATTTTTGCGGAACATTTTTTCTTTTGCGGAACCAAAACTTTTCCATCCTGCGGAAAAAATTTGATTTCTGTATATTTCTATATGTGTATATGTGTTTGAGAAATTTCGGGGGGAGGGGCCGAGGGCCCCCCCCCCTTATATACGCCCCCTGCCACCATGTAAACACTCAGTAATGTTGCTATTCCTCAAAGCTCTCCTTGGACTGTTATTTCTTATTTTGGTGTTTTTATTGATGTTTCCATTGAGGAGCAAGTTGTCTCGTTACAATTCCTTTCAAATTTTAAATATTTTTCTATTTCTTCTATACAAATCAAATTCACGCCCCTGGAGTGCTAGTACTTTACTGATGTGCTTTTTTAGGGTTTTCCAGTTTTATCAAAAAAAAAAAAAAAAAAAAAACAAACCGAACTCCGGCTCTGTCAACGCGGAACTTAATCAATAACGGATATCGTCAAAGTCTTATATGTGCTGAGTTGCCGAAAAGACTGTGTGAATGTGAGTGTGAGTCTAGTTGTGGTTGTCTAATCCCTAATCCACGGGGGTGGGTGAAGTATATTAATCATGGAAAATTAAACTCTCTAAGTTTAAGATGCAAAAGCAGACTGCGCAGCTAGTGTAAGAAATAAATTATTACTAAATATGAAACCCCTGATAACAGGTATGTTGCAGCTAAAGCGATAAGGAAATATTATTATTAATGAGCAAACTATTAAAAAAAAAAAAAAAAATTGTACAAAACAATGACTCTATTGAGAGCCAAATGACACGGGATCATAAATTTTATGAAAATATAAAACTGAAGATAAAAACCAAAGAGTGAGAGAGAGAACATTGAACCTAAGATCACATACATTGCAAGTGTTTTTCTATGAATAATAGTAGAACGAAACTTGAAGGAAGCGGTCGGTGGCCAATTTGTGGTACAGTACGCATGCCACAGTCATTTTACAAGGAAAAATAGAAAGATGCCATCAAAATTTGACACAAATGTTTGTGACTCGTTCATAGGCGTAGCCACGGGGGGGATTTGGGGGTTCAAACCCCCCCCATTGGACCCAAGCCATGACTAGATATTTAAGCTTTATAATACAAACTATACTTTCTCTCTCTATATATTTCATATATAGGGTAAGAGAAAGTAAAAAAATATAATAATTTTTCTCTAGTTTAAAAAAAAAAAATAAAATAAAATAATTTTATTAAAGGAAACGCAAAAAATTCAAGAAAATTCAGAATTTTCCCATTGAAAAGGATTGATTTTTGTCTGCTTTATAAAAAATTAAAGCCTGCTAAAATTGATTAAATCCCTCAAATGAAAAATAATAAAATTTATTATATAATTAAATTTTTTTATTTTTTTTTTTGTCAAGAGATCTAAGATAGAATTTGGATCAAGACAAACAAAACAGGGATATATATAAAATTCATTAAGATGTGAGGGTTGCATTTTTTATTGCATGAAACGAGATGAATGAAAAATTGGGGCACTTAATTATGAAAGTGGCGGGCCCGAGCCAATCCGAAGGGGTCCAGGAGGGCTAGTCATATATTTCATTAGACGCCTTATACTGCCCTATTAGTTGGGGGGAGGGGGAGAAATCATCCTGAACCCCCCATCGAAAATTTCTGGCTACGCCTATGGACTCGTTTGTTATTTTCAGAAAGAAATTTTATGAAAAAAAAATCTGGTGTGACTGGTTGCGCGCACGCAGCACACAACTTTCTATTCGGTAATCGAAGGTTGTGTTCTGTACTTGTCACACCAGATTTTTTTTTGTGTCGAAATATGCCATATAAGCCATTAAAGATAGCCTACTCATTAATTTATACTAATTTTACAATTAGGGGTCTTATTTAAGCCATTTGGTATCCATATCCCGCGACCCTTGGTATAGAAGGCCAGGACGGCAAGCCCGAGGGCTCCATTAATATGTTAGAATTCAAGAAAATCTGGTGTGACTGGTCGCACAGCACACAAATTTGTCTTACCTTCGGTAATCGAAAGTTATGTTCTGTATTTGTCACACCAGATTTATTACGTCGACAGATATACCAGGGGTGTCTAAGTTAAATATAAAATTCCAACCTCCTAGCGCTTTTCGTTCTTGAGATATTTGGATCACAGACAGACCATGTCGCGAAAACCACTTTTTTGGAATCAGGGGGATCTCAAAACGTGAAGATCCATCAAAATCTCGACATCAAATTTTTGACATGAATCCAATACTTTCTCTCTATATATATATTACATATATATAGGTAAGAGAAAGTAAAAATAATAAATAAACATTTATATAAAATTTATATTTGTTTTATTTTATCCATTTTAGCCTGAATTCATATGCTAATCAAAGGTGCGTGCAACAATATGTTCTATTGTTGTATCAAGGGGTAATTACCCCCTTTATTCCCCTTGTATCCACCCTTGCCCGGAATTATAATGTTGCCTAGGGCCCACTTTAGCCTTAATCTGCCACTGAGTAAAATTATTATATTTTATTTTCTCTTACCCTTTATGAAATATAATTTGAATTATAGAGCTTAAATATCTCGTCATGGCTTGGGTCCCATGGAGGGGGGGGTTGAATCCCCCGCCGGTGGCTACGCCTATGCATCTAAACATATCGAAATTATGTTGATATGTTCCACAAATTGAAAACTCCACACAATCGATATTTTTGAGTTTGTTTTATTTAAATTGTATTAAATTGATTTGTATTTGTCTTAAATTTACTTAGAAATATATAAGATATTTCATATTAATTGTTTCTTAAAATTAGAGTATCATTCAGGTCATAGGCGCAAACAGGGGGGGGGGGGTTAGGGTTTTAACCCCCCCCCCAGAAGATAAAAAAAATCCAAATATATATATATTACAAATAGAAAAGAAAAAAATATAATCAATTCGGTTTCGCGAAGAGAGGAAATGTTCCGCGGGCGGCGCATGGGAAAAAAATTTGGTTCCACGGGGCGGCAAAAATTTAGCGTCTCTAAAAAAAAGGTAAAATATTTTTACGGACTGGAAAAAATTTCCCCCGTAGGCGGAAAAATTTGGTTCAAAATTTTCTGCAAGGCAAAAAACTTTGGTTCCGCGAAAAAAAAAAAAAATTTCACAGAAAAATTTTTTGAGATCAGCCCCCTCCGGAACCCCCCCCAGGAGCAAATCCTGGTTGCGCCACTGATTCAGGTAGATTAGAACAAAAGAAACAAAATGTTACATTTTTTTTTTACACGCAGAATATCATTAAGATATTTACAAAAGGCATTTTTACTAGGAACCGACCGAATAATTGGTTTCGGTTAACGGTTTCGGCCAAAAATCCTGGTTTCGGTCTCGGCCAAAAACTATGAGACTCGCACGCAAAGGGCAAATTTTCCTCAAGGCGGAAAAGAGGCGGAAAAATTTTTCCCTTCCTAAAAAAAAGGGAAAATGATATGAATTTTGTATAGGAAATACAAGTTTCGGTTTCGGTTACGGTGTCGGCCTAATGAGAGAGAGAGAAATTCGGTTTCGGTTGAAAATCTTGTATCGGTCGGGCCCTAATTGTTACCTTGCTTGTCCCCCTATGGCCTTTTTATTTACTATTTTTTAGTATATAACAGGTAGATATTTTTAAAGTTAAATCCAAAAGTTTCGAAGATCGTTTTTGTTGCAAAAGAGTAAATTTTAGCATCATGCCAGCCAGCAATTTCATTTTATGATAAGTCAAAACGTTATATTTAAACACTTATACAAAATACATATTTAATTTTAAATATAACTGTTACTCTCTCTCTCTCTGCGTGAGAAAATAACGTTACACTAAAATGAACATGTTTTAACATATTCCCTAAGATTCTATCTTCGCCTCCCCACTACTCTTTTTTTTTTGGGTGTGATAATCCAATTAAAAGAATTTGTAATGTGTATTTTTGCGTGGGTGGTGTTTTTTTATTTTTTTTTTGGGAGGAGGGCATCGAACCACACGCAACGAGAAGAGAGAGAGAGAGAGAGAGAGAGAGTCAATCATCCGATGCTATCGCCCCGCCACTCTATTCACTCACTATAATAACAGATATTGGCTTTCTTAAGTTAAACATTGGCGGGACCCAACCCCAAAAGATTACATCACTAGACTGAAAGAGAGAGAGAGAGAGATTGAAATTAACCCTTCTCTCTCTCTTTCTCTCGCTTTGATTAGGGTGAGAAAATTCTTTCACCTTTGAAACAATTATTTATTTAATATACTGGTCCGAGAAATTAACGCAACAACTAAAAAAAAACATATAAAACTATTAGGGGAACATAAGGCAAGAAATTTGGGTCAAAGGTAGTGACTAATAAACAGCCCCAATTTCAACTTGATATCTCAACTCTTTTAAGAAATATGGCGTGTTAAAATTGTCAAAAATGGCGAAAAAATCGACCTAACCACCTCTATTTAAATTGCTATAAAATCTCTTATGGCACGTGTACATTGGAGAGTAAAATCTAGCTAAATTGAATTTACTCTAGCTAGACAAATCTAATTGGGTGTGTACACTGTAGAGATTTCAGCTCTAGCTAGAGCACCGTAGAGAAGACTTAGAGTCAAGTCTAGCTAGACAACTCTCTTGGGTGTGTACACTATAGACTTTTGCAGTCGTATATTTTCTCTAGCTATGCTACAGTTATCTCACATAATTTATTTGTATAACTTGCAGCTACTACCGACCGTTTAGGTACCTTCCACTGGCTTAGCCAGGGGACTGACAGGATTTGATAAAAAACAAATCAATTAAATAGAGGCGAGCATTGCACTTATTATGGAAGAACTTATATTGGAAAGGTTCCCACAACCCCTTCCATGCATTCTTATTAAAATTTAATACACTATATTTTTTTCTATTAAATTCATTAAAATTATTAATATTTTATTTCAACAAAACTTTTCAATTATAAATATTTTAAATTATATATTATTACAAATTTAAAAATTAAATTTCAAAATAATTATTATATTATTAAATAAAATATAGTAATTGAATCTTTTAATTATTGATATGATTGAAAAATAAAATTAAGCTAATAACGAAATAATATTAATTATGAAGAAAAGAAATAAACACGAACAGCGAACAAACAAGAAACGAAGTGTGTTAGAAGTTAGGTTAGAAAGACAGAAATATTTACTGATCTTTTGAAATAAATTCATAATGACGACTTCAAATCGTATAAAAACATTTAAG
>JAKCPI010023690.1:0-12475 GCA_023213315.1 Euborellia annulipes | reverse complement strand
TAATACACCCAACTACGCTATCACTCTGGAGGTGGGATTGACATCTATGTTCTGTTACACTCTAAGCTTACACCTGGACTATATTTTGAGGATAACGCGACTCCCGGAAACTCGTTTACCAAAGATTCTGGCATTGGCATCTATTAAAGAAAATCATTTTGGTATGGAGCTTTATTGCAAACCGCAGACGAACTGCGAGTGGATATCTCCCGAGGTGTGGAGGGATGTGGAGCGTGGCCTGAAGAATTTGAAAAAATAAAAGAAAAGTTAAAGATCTATGAAAAGGAAAAAGCTACGCGGGATGCCTTGAGCGGACAACACCACCCAATATACAAACGGCTACACCTATCCCTTGGAGATGCATCATACTTAAACACGCCACTGTCTACCAGGGAGAAGTCATGGATAATGAAAGTTCGAGGAGAAGGTATTCACCTGAACTATAAACCCTGGTTGGATGGGAAAGACTGGAGATGCAGCCTCTGCAACAAGAACGAAAATGAGGATGTTTTCCATTTTGTGGCCAATTGTCCTATATTGGGATGCATAAGGAAACGCTGGCTGGGTGCAGAGTCTATTGATAGGGAGGAATTCTTTGAAATTATGAACGGTGGGAACTGGAGGGATTAGCTGGATACTCAGCGGAGGCCTGGAAATACAGGTGGACTCTTGTTGAGGAATTTAATTATTGAAACTTTTTCTGTTGAAAGGAAACAACCTAAAAATTCTATGAAAAGCAAAGGGTCCATAGGACTATGCTTACTGGCGAACTATTTTATTTTACTGTGTTTTTGTGTTTGTTTTGTAAAGTCAAAAATTATATATTGTACATTGTGAAATAAAATAAATATTATTATTATTATTATTATTATTACCCAGCATACAACTTAATTTAACGAAAATTTGTCTTTGAGAGGGCTCGGGCCCTATGGGCCTAGGGGAAAACGCAAAAATGTAGATAATCAAAAAAAATTAACGAAAATTTGTCTTTGAGAGTGCCCGGGGCCTCGGGATTCAAAGGATATACGGTATTTTAAAAATATTTTTTTGTATGGTATAATAATGGGGCCCGAAAAAAAAGGTTGCCGGGGGGGGGGGGCGAGCTCAAAAACGTTACGCCACTGGTGGAAAGAAAGATAAAAAATCTGGTGTGACTGGCGCACAGCACACAACTTTCTCTTACCTTCGGTAATCGAAAGTTGTGTTCTGTGCTTGTCACACCAGATTTTTGTGTCGACATATATTTAGTTCCCGACAGTACGGAACATTTAAATTCAGATGTAAAATTTATAAGTATGGGAAAATATTTATATTTTGTTACCATGGCAACCATTTCTCCTATCCTTCCCTATGAAATACAAGAGTAAAGTGGACTTCAGAAGATTTCAATTGCAAAATGAGAATATACATTTTAAAGAGCATCTAAAAAATAATTGATTTTTGAATTTTAAAAAAAATCGTTGGAGCAAATTTTGAGAAAATCGAAAAAAACTGAAAAAGTACATCAGTAAAGTACTAGTACTCTTTGGCCGATTTTGTTTAAAAGCTTATTTTCCGGTCCCGGGAGGTGTTTAACTTAAATATAAAATTTCAGCCTCATAGCTCAATTCCTTCATCCTTAAAATTGAACACACACCCACCCACCCACCCACCCACCCACAGACAGACCATGTCGCGAAAACCACTTTTTTGGATTCAGAGGACCTCAAAACGTGAAGATCCATCAAAATCTCGACATCGAATTTTTGACATGAATCCAATACTTTCTCTCTATATATATATTACATATATACATAGGTAAGAGAAAGTAAAAAGAAGTGCACTAGAGAAAAACTAGAGGGAGAATCCCTTCGTTTTTCTATTAACACTCTAATAACCATACTATTAATATGCATGTCAAAGGTGTTCATACATGTATGCATGCCATCGTGGTGGTGTCCTCTTATATAAGAGTTTGATTTTCAAAATATATATTTCTGACATTCCCCCCCCCCCTAAAGGGATATATATATATTTTTTTTTTTCAATATGTCTTTCTTTTCTCTGTGTATTTGATGAATGGAGTAGAAGAGAGAGGGAAGGTAAAGGAGCAAGCAGGAAGATGCCTGGCATTCCTCTCTCTCTCTACGTTTATCAATCACTTATAGGTTGGCTGACTGGCTGGCTGTTCTCGTTTATGGGGGGCTCACGACTCTCAACTCAACTAACAGATTCGAACTATGATTACTCTCAGCCGGCCAACTCAGACTCTCAAATCTCTTCTTATCATAGTATGAGTAAGCTCTAAGACACAACGCAAAATCTTTTCTTTTTTTTTATTATTGATTATCAAATAAATATAAATGCTACACTGTAAAAAAAAAATATGAATTTTCAATCATTTTTCATATACTTCGGTGATTTAATATTAATATACCCAGGATATGAAATAAAATTAATATAAAAGTTTATGAACAAATTACCAACTTTTTAAACTTATCTTTTTCTTTGTGTGCCGCCAAATTTTGAAATCGTTAAAACCGTGTACCGCGACAAGTTGAGAATCACTGGTCTAAACGTTCTCAAATAACTCGACTACCTCAAGGAATTTTTATTAATACTGCTCCCCCTCCCCCTCCCCCCCCCCCCCTGTCCCCCCCTCCCTTCTTCTAATTATGAAAAATTATCTCTTTCCAACCATCCTGTTTGAGATTTTTTACATTCATGACACAAATGAAACTTATATTTCTCATACATTTCCTATGGAGAACACTTTAAATTAAACTCAAAAGAATTTCGAAATAATTTTCCTAATCCCGAGAGCCTCTTTATAAATTTCATTCAAAATTCCAACAGCCAAAAAGACAACAACAACAACAACCACCCTATAAATCTTATTTTAAGGAAACTTGAAATTATTCTTTTAAAATTTATTTCACAAATCTAAATTTATTAAATTCTGGTTTGAAATTCGCGCTCTAAACTATTTAAATATTTATGAAGTATATTAAAATCATACTAATTAAATAATTTTTATAAAGTAATTCAACTAAATAGCTATAAAAATTAAAATTAACAATTTTTACCAAAATAATTAATTTTAAAATATACAAGAAATTTGTTAGGTTGGCAACAAATTGAACTTTCTCATATATATTCATAAACAGTTTATGAAACAGAGTTCTCTGTATAGCAAGTTTTCTTGAAAATTTTTAACAGTGTAAAAAAAAAATCTATTTTGGACAGGCACAGAGGAAAACTTTTTTTTACAAAAGGTAAGAGAAAGTTGTGTGTTGTGCGACCATTCACACCAGATTTTTTTCTTTAAAGAGCCCCAATTCGCCAAAAGATTTTTTTTTTATCTCGATTGATTTTGATGACTAACCAACGAATCAAAAGAACGTGATTAGAAAATTTCCACACTCAAATTCCCCCCAATTTTAATTTTAATATTAATATTCACCTTCTTAGAGAAATGATTCGAGTAAATAAGTTAAAGAGAAAAACGTTTAAACTTTTTTTTTTTATTTATAATAAACCTATTATTATAAAAATTGCGTTAATTAAATGAATGAATGAATGAATGATAAGACGCGAGAGAAATACTAAATTTTGGTATTGAAAAAACCAAAGCGCTTTGAATGTGTGGAATTTTTTTTAATAGGAATAGGAAAAATAATGAATTACATTCACTATAGTTAAGGGGGAACGGGAGCGAAGGTGTTACGCATGTTTTTCCCGCTAAGATGGCGTTGTGCGTCATAAAAAGTATGCCCGAAAAAATCAAGTAATTCAAAAATTTGCCAAGAGATGTCAGAATGGTAGCTAATAATATTTAATGCATTTGGTTGATTTTCATTGATATTTTAACAATAAATACTTTATAAATGTTATTATATATTATGTATCTTTTATAAAAGCATAAAAATATATAAATATAGGCCAAAAGGGGATCAGCTGTTAGACTAGCCTGCCATCTATTGCAAGAATGCTGAACTAATTTGACAGTTGATTTTTAAATAAATCATCTAAGCTTATTTTAAACATTTTTTAATTAATATGTGATTAATAATAACAATAAATTCATTTTTAAATTTAAAAAAAAATTAAAGATTATTGGGACAGATTGTTTTTTTGTATTTGCTTGATAACAAAAAAATCAATTACGATAATTTTTTAATAAGTCATTAAACAAATTATAGCTCGATGTCCCAATAATCTCTTATGAATTTAATTCCTTAAAAAAAAACCACATTGAAAAATTCCTTATAATAGTCTAGTTATTTTTTTAAAGGACGTTTAGACGTCGCTCCTGAACCCCCTTAAATATATAAAATTTCCCTGATTACACACAAAAAAGGAAGTTCAGAACTCTTTTATTTTGTCCACCTATCATATATTTTTTTTTTTTTTTCTAAAAATTATTCATTTATGCGAATAAAAATTTGAATAATTATTTGAATGAGGAAGAAAAGACGTAGAAAAAAGAAGACGGGGTGGGAGGGGGGGGGCAATAGACTGATTAGAATTTCTAATCAATAGAAAAGAAATGCAAATCAATATGCAAAGGAATTAAAATAATGTTAATTTAATTATAATTCGATTTATAATGGATAGGTAATAATAGATGAGGATGAATCGAATGACTGAGAGAATACCCATATTCACGTGACACTAAAAATCGAAAGAAGCGAAATAGAAAAAAAAATGGTGTGACTGACAGCACAGTATCCAATTTTCTCTACGATTTACAAAATGTTGCTAATTTAAGGGGAGTGTGTTCAGACCCCATTATTAGTTATAAATAGTTATACCTCAATATATACCTGTATATCGAAATTAATATGAATATCGTTTAAAATCTAAAGTCCTAAGATGCCGAAAAGACTTAAAACAAAAAAATCTGGTGTGACTGGCGCACAGCACACAACTTTCTCTTACCTTCGGTAATTGAAAGTTGTGTACTGTGCTTGTCACACCAGATTTTTTGTGTCGACATATATTTAGTTTCCGCCAATATATTGAAATTTAAGATGTCAAATTTATAAACATGGGAAAATATTTATATTTTGTTACCATGGCAACCATTTCTCCTATCTTTCCTATGAAGCACAAGAGTAAAGTGTTCTTCAAACAATTTTGAGGGCAAAACGAGAATATACATTTGAAAGAGCATCTAAAAAATAATTGATTTTTGAATTTTAATCAAAATCGTTAGAGCGAATTTTGAGAAAATTGAAAAAAACTGAAAAAGTACATCAGTAAAGTACTAGTACTCTTTGGCCGATTTTGATTAAAAGCTTATTTTTCCGGTCCCGGGGGTGTTTAACTTAAATATAAAATTTCAACCTCCTAGCTCAATTCCTTCATGCTTAAAATTGAACACACACACACACACACAGACACACAGACAGACAGACCATGTCGCGAAAACCACTTTTTTTGGATTCAGGGGACCTCAAAACGTAAAGATCCATCAAAATCTCGACATCGAATTTTTGACATGAATCCAATACTTTCTCTCTATATATATATATTACATATGGACCGTTTATTTTGAAAGTGGTGTAAGTCCATTTTTTAAAAAAATGAGATTTCACATAATTTATGATTAAAATAATGTAAATTTTCTATGTATAACTAGAAAGTGGTAAATTTCTTAAAAATTCCCATGTTTTGTTCATTTGAAAATTGGTTGGTTCATAGATTTTTTAATAAACAAATATGTTAACCTTTCATTTCTCAAAACAATAGAAAATGGACTTACACCACTTTCAAAATAAACGGTCCATATATACATAGGTAAGAGAAAGTAAAAATATCTAGATGATATTGGAGAAAGAATATTATTATAATACTTACATTAATAATATTCTTAGAATTTCTCATATTTCGTAACAAACAATAGAAAATTTCTTTTTATCATAAAAATAATATTGATAAAAAAAAGTTGAGAAAAATAAGAAGAGAAGTAAGTGTTAGGTAAGAATGAACAAACGAGACCTATTTATTAATTTTTCTTTAAAAAAAAAAAAAAAAAATTTAATCTCTTATGTAAGCGCTAACTAAAAATTATTTAAGTTCTCTCCTTTATATCGGCTGCTGAGAATACTGAGTGGCAAAAGTCGTCAATTTTTGATTTAAGCCTACGAAACGTGCTAAAACGTCTTCTCTGTTGAGTGGGAAAGTGGCGAAAATATATTTACATTCTTTGCTATTGACTCTGGCCTATTCATTTGTTGCACGCCTATTTTAATGTGTGTGTGTTCACCTTTTCTCCAATTGTTCAATTTCGGACTTTCTCCTTTCATTAGACAATATATGTAAGAGAAATTTTTCGGAATCTTAGGCCATTTAGGGCAGACTGCATCAGTTAGTGGGAGTTTGTTAGCCCCGGGCTAAATGGCTTTTTTTTTGTAATGCAGAAACCCTCTTCCGGGGGAACAAACCATGTTCTGTTTGTGAAGTTTGCAACTCCATTAAGGCATCTTATAAAAATTATTAAAAATAAAAATTGATATTATCACCCATAATTTAAATAAATATTATTAATATACATTTAAATATAAGAATTTAATTTTTTTTTTTTTTACTAAAATTTAACAATTTTCAAAAAAATAAACCAAGATTTATTAGTGTTTACCAAGGTACTTCGAATAGACAAGGTAGTTCCATTCTGTTCGTGAGAATTCGTTTGTTTTCGGCTCTGAGCCCCTGGCGGCTCCTTGCTATTGCGGCCCAATGGAACTATATACAATTCTTCATATTAAATCAAATATTTTTCAATTTACATTTAAATATCACTTATTTGATGTTAATTAAAGATAAATTAGATAAAATGAATGCATAAAATATATAAATATGCAGGGGTTTATGTAAAAAAAATCGTTTAAACACAAAATAGCGCTCGATCAGAATTATTTTAATTTTAACTTTTAATCTATATAAGGCTATTAAAAAAAAATAGTAATAGGGAGAATAATATAAGATAATTAATTTTCGATTCTTAATTAAATAATCAAAGGATTATATTTTTTTTTCTATTTAGTTTCTTCTAAAAACGTAAAAAAAAAATATATATATATATATGTTTAGAAAAGGAAGGTTAGTTAGTTAAAAAAAAAAGAGAATTTTATAATTTAAATAAATATAATAAAGTAAACAACATATTGTTATATTATATTTATTGTTATTACAATGTTTTTTATTGATATTACATTACTATATAAAAACTATTGTTAGAGGGTATAGATTAGATAGATTAGAGGGTATAATGAAAAAAAAATAGAAAAATAGGGAACATATAATATATAATATATTGAGGGGTGTTTTAATTAGCTATTAGCTATTAATTAAATAACATAATATTAAATTAATTAATATATAAAATAGGAAGGCAAGCTATTAAGAAAAAGATTTAAAAAAACAGGATTTAATAATGCTCCGTAATAAAATACAATTTACTGCAACTTAAGATGTGTTTCTTCTAGCAAGAAAGATGAACAAGTAAAAGTTCCAAATATTTTAGAACTTATTTAAAGGATGGCTTCTTTACAATCTAATTAGGGAAACTTTACTGCCCTTTGTTCAGAAAAAAAAAAAATATTCTTTTGACCTTTGGGTTTATGATCGAGTTCCGGAAAACCCCCTTTTCGGTCTCTTTGTTTAAATGAATAAAATATTCCGCATGTGGTTTCTCAATGTTTTAAAAGGCAGAACATAAGTTTCTGGGTTTAACCCTTGATTAAATAAACAATAGTTTACAAATTAACTAGACCTAAAGTAATATTATATTGATTATAATATAATTCACAAAACAAAATTACATTGTAATACATTTCTACTTTTAGTTCAGAGATCTTTTAAAACATTACCTTTATATAAAATATTAAAAAAAACACATAATTCTTAAGTTTATTCATATAAATTTGTTATTTAATTATCATTTTTGGCTTAATTTTAAATTTTCATTCTTCATTTATGGCACTGACAAAAAGGTTTCAATTTATATATTTTCCCTCATACAGCACCTGTAATGTGAATAAAAATTAAATCAAATATTCTAGTTTGTTATTTTAATCAGATTTTTATTTTGTACATACCTGGATAAAATTTCATTAGATATCTTGTGCATTGTATTAGTAGAGAATTGGGATTTGTCAGATTCCACTTTTCGGACATTTTACAACTTAAAATTAATTTTCTTATGTTTGTTTCCTTTTAAGAGACCTAATTTAATAAAAGTTTAATTTAATAAATGCCTATTAACTCCAATTAAATAAAAAAAGTCAAAGTCAAAATACTTACGAATGAAATGACAGTTCGAGGTTATGCCACATCTTACTTATTTCCTTTTTTTACTTCTTATTACATAGTAATTGCGCTAAAATCTCATCGTTATATTGTTCAAATAATTAGTCGATAACACAAATAAGGGTGCAAAACTCTATATATGCAAAGTAAATTAAATAAATGCCAAGAAATGAATCGCACACAAATAAACGCATTGCTTTTCTATGGGCGAGTGGTGGGAGGGAGCCGCCATCCAATCAGAATCGGGTACACCAAAAACTTCGGAAATGGGACTATGGAACTACCTTGTCTATTCGAAGTACCTTGGTGTTTACATAACAATTTGTCAATTGTTCCAATCTTCACAACTATTTTGACAAATTGCCAACTGTGTGGCTCAAATAAAGATAATTTCAAAAAGAAATATACCTTTTATTTTCACCTAACAAGAAGTAATATCAACTGAGAATATTTATATAAATATTTAATATCAATTTGCATTCAATTTGAAAACAAATAGTTTTATCAACAAGACGTAATGCAGATATGCAATGCGTTAGCTGAAATTAAGAGAATATTCAACAACTTGCAATATATCCTAGATATACAAGTATAATCCTTATTGACATAAAATGAATAATAACAAAAAAAAAACGTTAGATTCCAGATTGCATTTATATTATTTTTTATAGTTAGATTCGTGGAGTTAGGATGCTTGTGTTCATAATACGTGTCACCCCAGGGCTAAATCTTAGCCCCACCTTTGGGCCTGGGCTAACTTTAGCCCGGACCTTGACTCCAATTCCCCATATATCTAGCTGAAATTACTCAAAAGTGAGGTTAACTCAGGGCTAAAAATGGCGACGAGATCTGATGCAAGCGGGCCCTAGACTATAACATATTTTATAAAATATACATTTCATCATTTTATTGATAAAATAAGTAGAAACTAAAGAAAAATAACAAATATATCTACTTCTTTTAACAATAAAATGATGAAATGACGTATATTTTACTAAAAAAATAAAACTGAAGTGGGTTTCTGCACTACAAAAAAGCCAGGATCAACAAACTCCCCCCTAACTGATACAATTGGTCCTATATATTTTGCATTACACATAGCGACCTAATGAGAAATATATATACTTTTTTTTGACACTTATTGGGCCCTGAAGATGGCCTCTATCGAGACCGAAACGCCGGTTCAATAAAATATTTTTTAAAAAAGTCTCTGCTTTCGCAACCATTGATAATTCGTAAATTTTCAGACGAGAAAAAACGCCAAATAATACACTAAAATTGAGAATTTTTTCATAAATCTATATATATAATTCACTAATGTCCGTCTGTCTGTCTGTCTGTCTGTCCGTCTGTCTGTCTGTCACGCTCTCATTTAGGCAACTTCCCGTTGGAATTTTGAAATGAAATTTTTTATACATAAAGAGGATCTTCTTGGGATTACAGGAAAATTATTTTCATCCCGAAATTCCCATAACTTTTTGAGTTATTAATTTTTAAAATTACGATTTCTCCCACAGGAAATGTATAGAGAAATATTTAAGTATTCTTTTCATTTGTGATTCCATGAATGTAAACAAATCCTCAAGTAGGCACTGGTTTGGAATAGGTAGTAATTCTTTTCTTTTCATTAGTAAGAAGCAAAGGCGAGGGTCCGCCGCAGGCCGCCCGAGCCAGCTGGCGGGGTCCAGGGGCGAAGCCCCCCCGTCTAGATGCAAAGGCGGGCGCCTCGGGTTCTCCTAATTAAGAAAAGGCGAGGGTCCGCCGCAGGCGGGCCCGAGCCAGCTGGAGGGGGGGGTCCAGGGGCGAAGCCCCCTGTATAGATGCAAAGGCGGGCGCCTCGGGTTCTCATAATTAAGAAAAGGCGAGGGTCCGCCGCAGGCGGGCCCGGGAGCCAGCTGGAGGGGGGGGGTCCAGGGGGCGAAGCCCCTGTATAGATGCAAAGGCGAGCGCCACGGGTTCTCATAATTAAGAAAAGGCGAGGTCCGCCGCAGGCGGGCCCGAGCCAGCTGGAGGGGGGGTCCCGGGGCGAAGCCCCCCTGTATAGATGCAAAGGCGGGCGCCACGGGTTCTCATAATTAAGAAAAGGCGAGGGTCCGCCGCAGGCGGGCCCGGAGACCAGCTGGAGGGGGTCCAGGGGGGCGAGAAGCCCCGGCCAGAACGCGTCGCCCGCCTTCGGCGGGCGACGCGGCTAGTTTTAATTAAATTACCCGATTGTTTTTTTCTTCACGCGTTAGTGTGTGTGACCACACCAAGTTTATTTGAATGTTGAATTCACACCAGTTATTAAAAAAAAGATAGATGGATTAGCAGCAATAGATCATTTTAAAAAATTTAAAATTGAAAAAAAGTAGTTTTTGTTGTTGTTGTTGTTGTTCTTTTTTTTTTAATAAAACAAACATTACTTTGATAAATTTGAAAGAGAGAAGAGAGAGGGATGAGGGGGGGAGTGATAATAAATAGATGCCGATATTTCATCTATCTATCTATTTGTATGTGATAAATGGCACTGAGGGGCATCACTCTCTCTCTCTCTCTCGGTCTTTTGACTTTGACAAGTTTCATCCATTATAAAAAAAAAAAGGGAAAATTAAGAGATAAAAACCTCAACTTGGACAAATCGACATATTTAAATCAGTTAAGAGAGAGAGAGAGAGAGAGATCATATCTCATCTCGTGTGGTCCATCTTTATTTTTATAATAAAAAAAAAAACAAATAATAATAATAATATGTGACATTTATTGATTGTTTGTTTAGAAAGTGCATCTGAGAATTGATTTTAGTGATTTTTTACTTTCTCTTACCTATGTATATATGTAATATATATATAGAGAGAAAGTATTGGATTCATGTCCAAAAATTCGATGTCGAGATTTTGATGGATCTTCACGTTTTGAGGTCCCCTGAATCCAAAAAGTGGTTTTCGCGACATGGTCTGTCTGTGTGTGGGTGTGTGGGTGTGTGTGTGTGTGTGTTCAATTTTAAGCATGAAGGAATTGAGCTACGAGGTTGAAATTTTATATTTAAGTTAAACATCTCCCGGGACCGGAAAAATAAGCTTTTAATCAAAATCGACCAAAGAGTACTAGTACTTTACTGATGCACTTTTTCAGTTTTTTTCGATTTTCTCTAAATTCACTCCAACGATTTTTTTTTAAAATTCAAAAATCAATTATTTTTTAGATGCTCTTTAAAATGTATATTCTCATTTTGCAATTGAAATCTTCTGAAGACCACTTTACTCTTGTATTTCATAGGGAAGATAGGAGAAATGGTTGCCATGGTAACAAAATATAAATATTTTCCCACACTTATAAATTTTGCATCTGAATTCATATGTTCCGTACTGTCGGGAACTAAATATATGTCGACACAAAAAATCTGGTGTGACAAGCACAGAAAACAACTTTCGATTACCGAAGGTAAGAGAAGTTGTGTGCTGTGCGCCAGTCACACCAGATTTTTTACTTTCTCTTACCTATGTATATATGTAATATATATAGAGAGAGAAAGTATTGGATTCATGTCAAAAATTCGATGTCGAGATTTAATGGATCTTCACGTTTTGATGTCCCCTGAATCCGAAAAAGTGGTTTTCGCGACATGGTCTGTCTGTGGGGGTGTCTGTCTGTCTGTCTGTCTGTGAACAAAATATCTCAAGAACGAAAAGAGCTAGGAGGTTGAAATTTTATATTTAAGTTAGGCACCCCCATGGGACGTGACACGAAGCTTTTGAACAAAATCGACCAAAGAGTACTAGTACTTTACTGATGCACTTTTTCAGTTTTTTTTCGATTTTCTCGAAATTTGGTCCAACGATTTTTTTTTTAATTCAAAAAATCAATTATTTTTTAGATTCTCTATAAAATGTATATTCTCATTTTGTGATTGAAATCTTCTGAAGACCACTTTACTCTTGTACTCCATAGAAAAAGATAGGAGAAATGGTTGCCATGGTATCAAAATATAAATATTTTCACATATAAATTTTACATCTTGAAAATTGAATGTACCGTACTGTCGGAAACTAAATATATGTCGACACAAAAAAATCTGATGAGACCAGCACAGTACACAACTTTCGATTACCGAAGGTAAGAGAAAGTTGTGTGCCGTGCGCCACTCACACCAGATTTTTTTAAATAAATCTCTATTAGGGTTGCCACCCGTACTTTATAATGTTAG
>JAKCPI010023689.1:0-14822 GCA_023213315.1 Euborellia annulipes | reverse complement strand
TCTCCAATCTCACATACCCAGCATACAACTTAATTTAACGAAAATTTGAATCTTTAGAGAGGGCTCCGGGCCCTATGGGCCCAGGGGAAAACGGAAAAATGTAGATAATCAAAAAAATTAACGAAAATTTGTCTTTGAGAGTGCCCGGGGCCTCGGGATTCAGGGATATACGGTATTTTAAAAATATTTTTTGTATGGTAAAATAATGTGGCCCGAAAAAAGGTTGCCGGGGGGGGAGCGAGCTCAAAAACGTTACGCCACTGGTGGAAAGAAAGATAAAAAAAGGTGCACTAGAGAAAAACTAGAGGGAGAATCCCTTCGTTTTTCTATTAACACTCTAATAACCATACTATTAATATGCATGTCAAAGGTGTTCAAACATGTATGCATGCCATCGTGGTGGTGTCCTCTTATATAAGAGTTTGATTTTCAAAATATATATTTCTGACATTCCCCCCTAAAGGGATATATATATATTTTTTTTTTTTTTTCAATATGTCTTTCTTTTCTCTGTGTATTTGATGAATGGAGTAGAGAGAGAGGGAAGGTAAAGGAGCAAGCAGGAAGATGCCTGGCATTCCTCTCTCTCTACGTTTATCAATCACTTATAGGTTGGCTGACTGGCTGGCTGTTCTCGTTTATGGGGGCTCACGACTCTCAACTCAACTAACAGATTCGAACTATGATTACTCTCAGCCGGCCAACTCAGACTCTCAAATCTCTTCTTATCATAGTATGAGTAAGCTATGAGACACAACGCAAAATCTTCTTCTTTTTTTATTATTGATTATCAAATAAATATAAATGCTACACTGTAAAAAAAATATGAATTTTCAATCATTTTTCATATACTTCGGTGATTTAATATTAATATACCCAGGATATGAAATAAAATTAATATCAAGAGTCGCGGGAGCGACTCGTCGCCGAGCATGTGAAAAGCAAAAGAAAGCAAAAGAAACTCTTAATACTACCATTTAGTTGACATTCCAATAGATGCCAATGGCCCATTGCATTTAGATGGACGAGTCGTCCCTAGACTATATTATCAAGAATGATTTTAAATCCTTAATAAAAGATAGGGACGTGAAAAAATTTTTTGAGAAACTTTTCTCTTTCTGGGCGAATATCTCAAAAAGTTTTTAAGATATCGGAGCCAAATTTTTTATATTAAACTAGAATAAATAAGGATTATTTTGAGCACAAATTCAAAAAAAATTCCAGTCCCAAAAAGAATGGCAGAGGCTCAAAGTTGAGATTTTGCCGATTTCGGAAGGTCAAAAGTTAGTCTCTTATTTTTCCTTTTTTTTTTTTTTTTTTTCTTTTTTTTTTTTTCATTCTTTTCTTCAATTTTCAAATTTTTAGACAAAGCTACAGGTTTCCCTGCTGGACCGATTTGGATGAAATTTAAAATACAAATAGATACTATCAAAAACCCGATACCTTTGATATAAAATTTCATTTTGGATCAAAAGTGACTTTTTTGAGAGGTATTCAAAATTTCAAATTTGTCCTATCTTTAACATGGCGAAAAGACAATTCTAACTATTTTGCTCCCTGATGACGTCATCTAGGAACATATCTATTAATATTAGTAATTTTCATCCCTAATGGAATAAAAAATTTTAGGATAGATCCCTTCAGATAGAAATACAATAGATTAACGTGATAAGAAGTGCTACCAACATAACAAAAATAAAAAACCTAAAATTTTATAAAATTTGGTGAAATCCTATCTTTATCGTTTCGAATGGATACCAAATGATGTATTTACATTCTACCAACATAACAAAAATAAAAATCCTAAAATTTTATAAAATTTGGGAAATCCTATGTTTATCGTTTTGAATGGATACCAAACGATGAATTTACATTCTACCAACATAACAAAAATAAAAAACCTAAAATTTTATAAAATTTAGGGAAATCCTATGTTTATCGTTTTGAATGGATACTAAACGATGTATTTACATTCTACCAACATAACAAAAATAAAAATCCTAAAATTTTATAAAATTTGGTGAAATCCTATGTTTATCGTTTTGTATTAATACCAAATGATGTATTTACATTCTACCAACATAACAAAAATAAAAATCCTAAAATTTTATAAAATTTGGTGAAATCCTAAGTTTATCGTTTTGAATTAATACCAAACGATGTATTTACATTCTACCAACATAACAAAAATAAAAAACCTAAAATTTTATAAAATTTGGTGAAATCCTATGTTTATCGTTTTGAATGGATACTAAACGATGTATTTACATTCTACCAACATAACAAAAATAAAAATCCTAAAATTTTTATGAAATTCAGGGAAATCCTATGTTTATCGTTTTGAATGGATACCAAACGATGTATTTACATTCTACCAACATAACAAAAATAAAAAACCTAAAATTTTATAAAATTTAGGAAATCCTATGTTTATCGTTTTGAATAGATACCAAACGATGTATTTACATCCTACTAACATAACAAAAATAAAAAACCTAAAATTTTATAAAATTTGGTGAAATCCTATGTTTATCGTTTTGAATTAATACCAAATGATGTATTTATTTTTTACTGTTTGGAATGCATATTAAAATATCTATTCATGGGATAACTTAATATTTAATAAACAAAAATTATTAAATAATATTTAAATGCAATATTTCACAAAAAGAAGTGAAATCTCAGCCAAAAACATCGGAGATGCAAAAAGGGAGCGCCTCGCATTATTTTTGCCCAGCGTCGAGGTGAAATCAAAAAAATGCGCCTCGCTTTTCTGATTTATATAAAAGCGAGGATATATGAAACAAATAAAATTCTGTAGGGGTTTTATTTAAGTGAAAATATTTCCTCGCTTTTATATAAATCAGAAAAGCGAGCGCATTTTGATTTCACCTCGACGCTGGGCAAAAATATTACTACAATGTTTTTGGCTGAAGATAAAGTTTATGAACAAATTACCAACTTTTTAAACTTATCTTTTTCTTTGTGTGCCGCCATAAATTTTGAAATCGTTAAAAGTGCACCGCGACAAGTTGAGAATCACTGGTCTAAACGTTCTCAAATAGCTCGGACTACCTCGCGGAATTTTTATTAATATTATTTTATAATTATTTTAAGGAAACTTGAAATTATTCTTTTAAAATTTATTTCACAAATCTAAATTTATTAAATTCTGGTTTGAAATTCGCGCCTCTAAACTATTTAAATATTTATGAAGTATATTAAAAATCATACTAAATAAATAATTTTTGCGAAAGTAATTCAACTAAATAGCTATAAAATGCCCTTGGGGCTTGGTGTAGAAGGCAGCGTGCTAACCTCGTATACCAAACGTCGGGCTCGGACCCCAGGCAGCCCGATGATTTTATTTAAGCCAAGTGGATACCAAATGGCTTAAATAAGAATGCCTGGACCCCATATATGTATATTAAATCAATAACGATTATCGCAAATGTCTTATATGGCCTGAGTTGCCGAAAAGACTGTGTGAATGTGTGTGTTGAAGTGTGAGTGTGAATGAGAAAAAAAAAAAATAGTTATAAAGAAATTAAAATTAACAATTTTTACCAAAATAATTAATTTTAAAATATACAAGAAATTTGTTAGGTTGGCAACAAATTGAACTTTCTCACATATATTCATAGAAAGTTTATGAAGCAGAGTTCCTATACTTGTATAGGAGAGTTTTCTTGAAAATTTTTAACAGTGTAAGAGAAAGTTGTGTGCTAAGTGCGACCAGTCACACCAGATTTTTTTCTTTAAAGAGCTTGCCCAATTCGCCAAAGGATTTTTTTTTTTATCTCGATTGATTTTGATGACTAACCAACACACGAATCAAAAGAACGTGATTAGAAGAAATTTCCACACTCAAATTCCCCCCAATTTTAATTTTAATATTAATATTCACCTTCTTAGAGAAATGATTCGAGTAAATAAGTTAAAGAGAAAAACGTTTAAACTTTTTTTTTATTTATAATAAACCTATTATCATAAAAATTGCGTTAATTAAATGAATGAATGAATGAATGATAAGACGCGAGAGAAATAATAAATTTTGGTATTGAAAAAACCAAAAGCGCTTTGAATGTGTGGAATTTTTTTTTAATAGGAATAGGAAAAATAATGAATTACATTCACTATAGTTAAGGGGGAACGGGAGTGAAGGTGTTACGCATGTTTTTCCCGCTAAGATGGCGTTGTGTGTCATAAAAAGTATGCCCGAAAAATCAAGTAATTCAAAAAATTTGCCAAGAGATGTCAGAATGGTAGCTAATAATATTTAATGCATTTGGTTGATTTTCATTGATATTTTAACAATAAATATTTTATAAATGTTATTATATATTATGTATCTTTTATAAAAGCATTAAAATATATAAATATAGGCCATAAAGGGGATCCAGCTGTTAGACTAGCCTGCCATCTATTGCAAGAATGCTGAACTAATTTGACAGTTGATTTTTAAATAAATCATCTAAGCTTATTTTAAACATTTTTTTAATTAATATGTGATTAATAATAACAATAAATTCATTTTTAAATTTAAAAAAAAATTAAAGATTATTGGGACAGATTGTTTTTTTGTATTTGCTTGATAACAAAAAAATCAATTACGATAATTTTTTAATAAGTCATTAAACAAATTAAAGCTCGATGTCCCAATAATCTCCTATGAATCTAATTCCTTAAAAAAAAACCACATTGAAAAATTCCTTATAATAGTCTAGTTATTTTTTTTTTAAAGAACGTTTAGACGTCGCTCCGAACCCTCTTAAATATATAAAATTTCCCTGATTACACACAAAAAAGGAAGTTCAGAACTCTTTTATTTTGTCCACCTATCATATATTATTTTTTTTTTTCTAAAAATTATTCATTTATGCGAATAAAAATTTGAATAATTATTTGAATGAGGAAGAAAAGACGTAGAAAAAAGAAGACGGGGTGGGAGGGGGGGGCAATAGACTGATTAGAATTTCTAATCAATAGAAAAGAAAATGCAAATCAATATGCAAAGGAATTAAAATAATGTTAATTTAATTATAATTCGATTTATAATGGATAGGTAATAATAGATGAGGATGAATCGAATGACTGAGAGAATACCCATATTCACGTGACACTAAAAATCGAAAGAAGCGAAATAGAAAAAAAAAAAATGGTGTGACTGACAGCACAGTATCCAATTTTCTCTACGATTTACAAATTTATAGACCAAAATGGTTAATTATATAACAAAAATAGTAGGCCTATATAACAAGTTCAGGGTGATATAATGATGAATTAACTCAGTGTGTTGCGTAGTATAAAATTTTTCATAGGTCAAAGGCTTACACACGCCTGTTCTTACGAGTTCAAATTAAAAATTCAAAAAAATCTGGTGTGAATGTGAAATGCTTTCAAATGGAAAAATTCTGAAATTTTTTGAGCAGGGGCGTTTATAGAAATTCTTTTCGGGAGGGAAACTCATTTTTAATACCCCCCCCCCCCCACCATTCACAAAAATATATTTAAAATTCCGGATATACCTCAGCCCCGAGGGGCCAGGGCACAGATCAAACACAATCAAGATTGGACAGCTCCAGGTTAAAAATTGTTTATAAGTTTAGGGCCCATCACGCTTGTCATGGAACTAAAAGTAAGCAGGGGAAAAATAAACTTGCTCCCCAGAGAGATTTGAACTCAATAGCCGGCCATACACGAACGGGTATTTTTGACAGGTGACGGTTTTTCTTGGAAAATCGCGGGCGGGCCTGTACGTTAGTGGCGGGACTATCGGACAGCAGGCAAAGCCCCAGAATCGCGGCCTGACGCTTGCACACACACGGGCGGATCTAGCTGGCAGGCCAAACCCTCAGTTAAAATTGACAGGTTTATTTTAATTTAATTTTTCAACATAACCTAATATTTAGCCGGCCATTTTTTGATAAATCTGTCTCTGATATATTATTATAACCTATAAAATCAATGTATAATTATAATAATTTAATAATGAAATTATATAAATTAATAATGATAATTATAATAAATTAACAATTATAATTATATAAAAAATAAATATAATTATAATAATAAACGTAATTAAAATTATAATAATAAATATAATTATAATATAGTATAATTATTATAATTATATTTATTATAATAATTATAATTATTAATTTATTATAATTATAATTTATTATAATAATTATAATTATTAATTCATTATAATAATTATAATTATTAATTTATTATAATAATTATAATTATTAATTCATTATAATAATTATAATTATTAATTCATTATAATAATTATAATTATTAATTTATTATAATAATTATAATTATTAATTCATTATAATAATTACTAATTATTAATTTATTATAATAATTATAATTATTAATTTATTTTAATTATTTTACATTAATTTTATAGGTTATAATGATATACCAGCTAATTACATTAATTTTATAGGTTATAATGATATATCAGAGACAGATTCAGAGATAAAAATCCAAAATCTAATAAAAATGGCCGCCTAAATGTTAGGTTATGTTGAAAACCTGTGGCCCGTCACTCTCGCCATCTAGCATGCATGAAAGGTCTCAGACCCGCGAGAAATGGAAGAAAACCGCGGGTTTACACCACACACGCACAGGGAAGTCCGCGGGTGGGTTTGTTGGCGGACGCGACCTGCACGTTAGTGGGCGACAGCCGAGTGCTCAGTCCCGTGGGTTAAACCCACGGAGTGACCTGCGGGCTTGGCCCGTCAAAAATAACCGTTCGTGTATGGCCGGCTAATGTATTTGTTATTAAACTCATGAAAAAATGTTATTTTGTTGGCGAATGGAACGAACTCTACAGGATAAATTTTGAACTAGTCTAGTATTGCCATCTAGCCACGTGTCATATAACTAAAAGAATCTTATAAACATGGGTGTAACTAGAAAATTTGGCTGGGGGCCAAGGGACCAGCCATCCTCGCTGGGGGGGCCATGGGACCAGCTATCCTCCGGGAAGCCTGGAAAGCCCCATTATTTTCTCAATTTTTCTTGGGGCAGGGAGCTTTCTGGGGGGGGGGGCGAGCTTTTGGGGGGGGGCCCGTTGCGCTTACCCGCAGGGCCCCCCAAGCTTTTTTCCTCCCGACACATTATTTTTTAGAGGAACAACCCACACCCATCCCTAGAAATATATGGGGCATTCCACGCCAACTCGACCACTTCTGAACCCGACCATTTTTAATTTGGCTGAAACTTTGTCATCTTTTTGTACCCTATTGAAAACGTGTCTGAGAATTTTTTCAGATTTTTCGACCCAGCCAAAAAAAAGTTATAGCATTTTCAAAAAACATCGATTTTTTTTTTTTTAATTACCGTAAAACTGTCAAAAATTAACTTATCGAGACGATTTTTTTTTTGAAATTTTTGTCTTTAAATGTACTTTTCAGAAAAAAATATGACAAAATTTTACAGATTCATCTTGAACGTTTTTTTTTGACATTTTCGGAAAAAAACAAAAATTTCGGGATGAATGACACTTTTTTTTTAATTTTTTTTTTTATAAAAAACTTTGATTTTTTTCTACAAATGCTCTGAAAATGTCAGAGTGGGATTATTTCGCGTTCTATTTTTTTTTTATTTTTGAAAAAAAAAAACTTTTTTTTTCTCCGCTTATTTATCATGATGGTGCTCTTAAATTCTTCCAGGATTGACTGAGATTCTAGAAAATTGAAGAAAAAATAATAATAATAATAGTTGGGGGTGATGAAAATCGAGAAAATTCCATTTATCCTGAAAAAATTAGAAATTAGTTGTGTATTCAACTACTGAAGTATTTGAAGCGTCAAGTAAAAGCTTAGAAACATGGGCGTAACTAGGGGGTGCCGGGGGGCCTGCCCCTCCAGAAAGCTCCTTGCCCCAAGAAAAATTGAGAAAATATGGGGCTTTCCAGGCCCACCGGAAGATGGCTGGTCCCATGGCCCCCCTTTAATTTTTCTTGAGGCAAGGAGCTTTCTGGGAGGGCCAGATCCCCCTGGCCCAGCGAAGATGGCTGGTCCCATGGCCCCCCCAGCCAGATTCTCTAGTTACGCCCATGGCAACAGTCACCGGTTAAGGTGACGAAAGCTCAGGATTGGTGACCCCGAGCAATCAGCGTGCGGAACGCCCCCCGGTAGCCATCGGTACTTGTATTTTAAATTATATAAAAGGATTCTGTAGCCGAAATGGGTCTAAAAAAAGGCTATATAAGAATCTTTATTAACAGAGATATCTGAAAATGTTAGTTTTGATTAAATAATGACGTCATTCCATTTGAACCTATTACTATAGTGAATGTGTTTTAATAATGATAATAATAATTGTTTTAATGTGTTTTCTAACGTTCTAATTTTTTTTTGTCTTTTTTGATAGAATCTTTGTATTTATTCCCCTCTCCAGTGACCGAGAGGTTAACAAATGTTAATATAGATAATTTAAGGGGAGTGGTTTCAGACCCCATCATTAGGTATAAATAGTTATACCTCAATATATACCGGGATATCGAAATTAATATGAATATCATTTAAAATCTCAAGTCCTAAGATGCCGAAAAGAGTTTAAAAAAAAATATCTAGATGATATTGGAGAAAGAATATTATTATAATACTTACATTAATAATATTCTTAGAATTTCTCATATTTCGTAACAAACAATAGAAAATTTCTTTTTATCATAAAAATAATATTGATAACAAAAAGTTGAGAAAAATAAGAAGAGAAGTAAGTGTTAGGTAAGAATGAACAAACGAGACCTATTTATTAATTTTTCTTTAAAAAATAAAAAAAAATTTAATCTCTTATGTAAGCGCTAACTAAAAATTATTTAAGTTCCTTTACTTCTTCTCTCCTTTATATCGGCTGCTGAGAATACTGAGTGGCAAAAGTCGTCAATTTTTGATTTAAGCCTACGAAACGTGCTAAAACGTCTTCTCTGTTGAGTGGCAAAGTGGCGAAAATATATTTATATTCTTTGCTATTGACTCTGGCCTATTCATTTGTTGCCCGCCTATTTTAATGTGTGTGTTCACCTTTTCTTCAATTGTTCAATTTCGGACTTTCTCCTTTCAGCAGGCGATATATGTAAGAGAAATTTTTCGGAATCTTAGGCCATTTAGGGCAGACTGCATCAGTTAGTGGGAGTTTGTTAGCCCCGGGCCAAATGTTTTTTTTTTTTTTTGTAATGCAGAAACCCTCTTCCGGGGGAACAAACCATGTTCTGTTTGTGAAGTTTGCAACTCCATTAAGGGCCGGTCTTTTCATCTTTGGGTAGAAAGAAAACCTATGGGTAGTGTGCAATGCAGAAACCCTCCTCCAGAGAATGAACTCTCTTCAGTATTAAAGGTTTTTTGAAGTTTCCTACTTAATAAAGACATAAAATATAAAAATTATTAAAAATAAAAATTGAAATTAATTCAAATAAATATTATAAGTTAAAATAATTAATTTTAAAAAAATTATTATTTTTACTAAAATTTAAAATTTGAAATGCTTTAGTTGAAGCTCGTCTCGCCAGAGTGCGCCAGAGGGAGTTGGCCAACCCTCGAACATGGTTTCAACTCGGCTATTAGAATATATTCAAATAATCATCTTCAACACCTTGCCAAATATCCTAGAAATATAATCCTGACTGGCATAAAATGAATAATAACAAAAAAAAGGGATAGAATGAAGAATGCCTCTGTTATTTTTATGCGTGAAGTTACGAAGCTGGCGCCAGCCTTGTGTTCCTAATATCACCCCTTTGCTAAATCGTACCCAGAGCTTTTGGCTCCGACTAATTTAACAGAAAGCTTGGCAAAAAATTCAACATATATACATATACATATACTCCAAGGCTGGGTTATGCAAATAAAAAGCAAATGGCTGCCTCAGTTACCAGTGGACCTAACCTTTTGCATATTGTAAAATAGATCACATCTCATCGCGTTATTGTTAAAATAAGTTGAATCAAAATAAAAATAACAAATATATCTACTTCTTTTTTAAATAAAATGATGGGATGTCATATATTTTACTATAAGAATAAAAATGAAGAGGGTTTCTGCACTACAAAAAAAAGCAATTTAACAGACACTTCACTAACTACCCAAACATGAAAAGACCGGCCCTAAGGCATCTTATAAAAATTATTAAAAATAAAAATTGATATTATCACCCATAATTTAAATAAATATTATTAATATACATTTAAATATAAGAATTTAATTTTTTTTTTTTTTTTTACTAAAATTTAACAATTTTCAAAAAAATAAACCAAGATTTATTAGTGTTTACATAACAATTAGTCAATTGTTCCAATCTTCACAACTATTTTGACAAATTGCCAACTGTGTGGCTCAAATAAAGATAATTTCAAAAAGAAATATACCTTTTATTTTCATCTGACAAGAAGTAATATCAACTGAAGATATTTATATAAATATTTAATATCAATATTATATCAATTTGCATTCAATTTGAAGAAAAATAGTTTTATCAACAAGACGTAATACAGATATGCAATGAGTTAGCAGTTAGGAGAATATTCAACAACTTGAAATATATCCTAGATATACGACGAGTATAATCCTGACTGACATAAAATGAATAATAACAAAAAAAACGGTAGATTCCAGATTGCATTTATATTATTTTTTATATTTATATTCGTGAAGTTAGGATGCTTGTGTTCATAATACGTGTCATCCCAGGGCTAAATCTTAGCCCCACCTTTGGAGCCTGGGCTAACTTTAGCCCAGAGCTTGGCTCCAATTCCCCATATATCTAGCTGAAATTACTCAAAAGTGAGGTTAACTCAGGGCTAAAAATGGCGACGAGATCTGATGCAAGCGGGCCCTAGCCTATAACATATTTTATAAAAATACAACATTTCATCATTTTATTGATAAAATAAGTAGAAACTAAAGAAAAATAACAAATATATCTACTTCTTTTAACAATAAAATGATGAAATGACGTATACTTTTACTAAAAAAAATAAAACTGAAGTGGGTTTCTGCACTACAAAAAAAGCCAGGGTCAACAAACTCCCCCTAACTGATACAATTGGTCCTATATATTTTGCATTACACATAGCGACCTAATGCGAAATATATATACTTTTTTGACACTTATTGGGCCCTGAAGATGGCCTCTATCGAGACCGAAACGCCGCACAGTGGTCGGATCGCTCGAAAAGCGGCCAAACCAAAAAAAAAATAAAAGTCAACCAAATAGAATGATATTCTAGGATATTAAACTTGAATATTTGGCTAACTCAAAGCCGTAAATTTTTTTTAAAATAGTGAAGCCATTTCACAGTTATAGGCGCGCAAAGTTGACCAAATTACGGAGAGATTTTTAACCATTTTTTAGCATAAATTCAAAAAATTTTTTTTATGGGAAATAATGGACCAATTTAATCATAATTTTTTTTCTTAATTCATCAATATCTCTAGTTTAAAGACAAATTTTTTTCTTTTAGTTTATATATATTTTTATATTGTTTTAACACCAATAATAAAAATGTAAAAATGCATCTGAAAAATATAAATATTAGTCCATATCTTTTTTACTTTCTCTTACCTATGTATATATGTAATATATATATAGAGAGAAAGTATTGGATTCATGTCAAAAATTCGATGTCGAGATTTTGATGGATCTTCACGTTTTGAGGTCCCCTGAATCCAAAAAAGTGGTTTTCGCGACATGGTCTGTCTGTGTGTGGGTGTGTGGGTGTGTGGGTGTGTGGGTGTGTGTGTGTGTGTGTGTGTGTGTTCAATTTTAAGCATGAAGGAATTGAGCTATGAGGTTGAAATTTTATATTTAAGTTAAACACCTCCCGGGACCGGAAAAAATAAGCTTTTAATCAAAATCGGCCAAAGAGTACTAGTGACTTTACTGATGTAGTTTTTCAGTTTTTTTCGATTTTCTCAAAATTTGCTCCAACGATTTTTTTTAAAATTCAAAAATCAATTATTTTTTAGATGCTCTTTAAAATGTATATTCTCATTTTGCGATTGAAATCTTCTGAAGACCACTTTACTCTTGTATTTCATAGGGAAGATAGGAGAAATGGTTGCCATGGTAACAAAATATAAATATTTTCCCATACTTATAAATTTTACATCTTGAATTCAATTGTACCCTACTGTCGGAAACTAAATACATGTCGACACGAAAAATCTGGTGTGCACAAGCACAGTGCACAACTTTCGATTACCGAAGGTAAGAGAGAAGTTGTGTGCTGTGCGCCAGTCACACCAGATTTTTTCCTTAGAGGTGTTAAAGATTTGAATGCACCTGGTGATAGCTAAAGAGCCAAGGAAAATGCCCTAATAAACAACTTTTCTATATGTTTGCCTATTTGGAAATTACAAGCCTTTAAAGCAGTCGCGCGCGGATTTTGAATAGACTTTTGCTTCATTAATAACTTTAATTATTTTAATTTTACCTAACTAAAAGCAAATATATGATGAAATATATTTTTTAATATCAATTATATTAAATAAACAACATATATAGGAAAAATAATACAAAATATTCAGGTGCTTTTTTACCTGTCTGCGTTTGGAAAATCCCAAATTCATTGCAGTATTTATAACTTTTTCTCTAAAGTTAAATAATTGTTTATTATTATACCCTTTTGTATTCAATACTAAGGAAACCGAAAAAGGATATATGACCGGGAAGTCAAAAGGTCGTTCAAGAGACTTGCGACAAAAAATATATTAAAATAAAATTCAGTTTCGTTCATACTTTAGTGTGCAATACATCGTATCATCCCTACCTATATCCCTATATTTCATATATTAGTATAATCGAAATCTTTTAGTTTCTCAAACAAATATGTATATACCAAACCTGAGATGCTCAGGCATTCAAGTGAATTCAACACACAAGTGTAGTATATTTATATAATATTTGTTCTATGAGAAAAAAGACGTCTATATATTTACATTTACATTTTCTTCTAATTCTTAACAAATAATTTAGGTGCTTATTTTCGAAATTAATGCATCATATAGCATCCTGAAGATGACGAATAATGTTTCCGAAACACTGTATATTTATTTGATTGTATTTATTAGATCATATTTTTATTTTATTGTATTGTTGGTTTGTAAAATAAACCTCGGTGTCATGTCAAAAACATGTCATTTTTTAAAACAAAATATTTGTTAAAAAAATTCGCTTTAAAAAAATATTTTTTTTTTTACCGTTATAACAAAAATATAATAGATTTATCTTAAAAAGACATAACCAAAAATATATGTATACAAAAAATTTCATCAAAAAACACTCCTTATTAAAAATGATAGAGATTAAAAAAAAAAAAAAAAATACGCATGAAAAAGAGTTTTTTATTTTTTTAAAGACTTTTTATTTTATAACATATTATTAAAGGGGATACTTAAAAGCATATGTACAAAAATTTTCACCAAAAAATACCGACTAATAAAAAGATATACGACTTTTGGCCGCTTTTCGAGCGATCCCGACCACTGTGCGCCGGTTCAATAAAATATTTAAAAAAGTCTCTGCTTTCACAACCATTCCTTGAAAGTCCTAAATCTATATATATAATTCACTAATGTCCGTCTGTCCGTCTGACTGATCTGTCTGTCACGCTCTATTTAGGCAACTTCCCGTTGGAATTTTGAAATGAAATTTTTTTAATGCATAAAGGGGACCTTCTCGGGATTACAGGAAAATTATTTTCATCCCGAAATTCCCATAACTTTTTGAGTTATTAATTTTTAAAGTTACGAATTTCTCCCATAGGAAATGTATAGAGAAATATTTATGTATTCTTTTCATTTGTGTATTCCATGAATGTAAACAAATCCTCAAGCAGGCTCTGGATTGGAATAGGTAGTAATTCTTTTCTTTTCATTAGTAAGAAGCAAAGGCGAGGGTCCGCCGCAGGCGGGCCCGAACCAGCTGTCGGGGGTCCAGGGGCGAAGCCCCCCTCATCTAGATGCAAAGGCGGGGCGCCTCGGGTTCTCATAATTAAGAAAAGGCGAGGGTCCGCCGCAGGCGGGCCCGAGCCAGCTGGAGGGGGTCCAGGGGGGCGACGCGGCTAGTTTAAAAAAAAAATGCCAATTAATAAACTAAAATTGAGAATTTTTTCATAAATTTTAATTAAATTACCCGATTGTTTTTTTCTTCACGCGTTAATGTGTGTGACCACACCAGTTTTTTCATAAAAACTTTATTTGAATGTTGAATTCACACCAGTTATTAAAAAGAAGATAGATGGATTAGCAGCAATAGATTATTTAAAAAAAATTTAAAATTGAAAAAAGTAGTTTTCGTTGTTGTTGTTGTTGTTGTTGTTGTTGTTGTTGTCTTTTTTTTAATAAAAACAAACATTACTTTGATAAATTTGAAAGAGAGAAGAGAGAGGGGATGAGGGGGAGTGATAATAAATAGATGCCGATATTTCATCTATCTATCTATTTGTATGTGATAAAAATGGCACTGAGGGGCATCACTCTCCTCTCTCTCTCCTCTCTCTCTCTCTCTCGGTCTTTTGACTTTGACAAGTTTCATCCATTATAAAAAAAAAAGGGAAAATTAAGAGATAAAAACCTCAACTTGGACAAATCGACATATTTAAATCAGTTAAGAGAGAGAGAGAGAGAGAGAGATCATATCTCATCTCGTGTGGTCCATCTTTATTTTCTTATAATAAAAAAAAGAAAACAAATAATAATAATAACATGTGACATTTATTGATTGTTTGTTTAGAAAGTGCATCTGAGAATTTTTTAAAATAAATCTCTAATAGGGTTGTCATCCGTACTTTATAGTGTACG